>SKCR01043667.1:0-37133 GCA_019454045.1 Zanthoxylum bungeanum
TAGTCCAACTATTTATTAAAACAACATTTTAAATATTAGTCCAACTAACATTTAATATATATGACGAATGATATTTGTGAATGAGCGCGTATGGAAACTAATTAAACGAATATGGCAAATTCAATTCTTGCCTCCCACTATTTTTCTGCGAGCCTCTAACCCTCTGTCGAGTACGCGGGAAACCGTGTTTCACTAGTGGGCTAGGATCCCTTAAATATCACACAATCTTGACTTTGCCAACAAATTGTATGATAATTAACTAGGTAGATCTCTAAGATTGATTGGATCCAATCCAATTCATAGATCCGGTAGGTGGAATCCCCGTCCGAAACATATATCTTATATATGCCAATACATCCAATGTATTACCTAACCTTGTTCCTCTGAATCAACTAAGCCTTGGCTTTGGCACAACAAACTTAGTGATCCCAGTTAGCGCGACCCATTGACCATGGAAAGCTTCGTAATCAATGTCGATGGACAAGAAGTGGTCTTGACTTTGGCCAACAAACCACAACTTGGACAAGACACCATATGGAACAAAGCTCTCGTGATTCAAACACAATCCTCGAACGGACAAAGGCCTTGACTTTGGGCAAAAAGCCAAGCCAGTCTCGGATCTTGAGTGAGAATCACTCAATGGAAGGAAAAACGCTAATATTTTGTGAGATTTTTCGAGTGCAAATTCGCAACCAATTTATTATCTTTGTTATGGCTCATCATCATACAACCCTTAAACATGCATTCTAACACATAATAAGCGCATATGATAAAATAATAATGATATGCGGATGGATACTTTACACATTGATCCTAGATCAAATCTCACCATTTCTCTCTCCCGCTAGCACATGTATTACTTCTACCCGTTACACTACCTTCTAAAGAAACCTCATTTACATTGAGGGGGGAATAGGTGAGAAGAGAATACAAAAGTATGGAGGTGATAAGGCTGGACACGCAGGTCCAATTAATAAATCAAATTTATTACAATAATTTCTAAAATTGTACTCACCCATCTAATATCCATCTGATATACATTATCATGCATCGCAACCACGTATTCACACAGCATGTTATCAATCAATCTAATCAATTAATTAATCTGATAATTAGTGATCATCCAATGTTCAAACAACGATTTGATTTTGCTCGAGTCAAACTCGTTTTGCGAATAAGTACTCTCAAAGTACGAATTCTCGAATTAAATTAAACTACATAATTAAATCCAATTCAATATGCATTTAATTCTAATTCGCTTAGTTAATTCCAAATTAAACATTACACTTTAATATAAACCTTTTACGATTAAAATTCCAAATTTAATCGTTACTGGTCTCAAAGCCCGATTAACGTCCAACGTTAATTTAATTAAAGTTCAATGGGCTTTTAATTAATTTCTTAAGGCGTGGACTTTTGGTCAACTCGGGTCAAACCGATAACCAAATTCCAATCCGGGAATTACCCCATAAGCCTAGAAATCAATTTAGGCCAATTAGGTCCAATTAAACTTTAAAGGTCCATTAAGTCGCATTTGGGCTTTATGGAATAGGTTTTAGGCCCAATTGGATCCAATCCATTTGGCCTAAACCTAACTTGGTACAACCAGCCCAATAAGCCTATTTAAAACACAAGCCCAAATCCAATTTAAGGCCCAAATAATTAAATTCCAAAAATCCAATTTCCCAATTTACTTACATAAAGTGTATTACACAATTAATTACCCAATTAACATTTCTAAAACATCAATTAACACACAACTAATCATGTTCTTTTACATTAAATCATGTCCAACACAATTTAATCAAAAATCAAACCCATATACCATGCTACATGTCTCGGCATTATGCTACATGTCTCGGCATTATAGGGTATTTTATGTCCGATTCAAATTTAATCAAATTAAATCCAATTCAACATTAAATCAACATCCTAAATTGTTTTCAAGTCATCCAATGAATCAAAAAACAAAAATCCAAGACATTTACGGCTTCTCTATTTTCGGCCAAGCCTAAAAAATTGGGGAAATTTGTTCCAAACAATATTTCATCAAATTGATCCAATCAATCATCAATTAAAACACATTTAAGCATACTAATTCATCTAATTTCATTATACATGCTCAAAATCAATTTTATGCTCAACCTTGCTCAAGATACCATTGTTGGTGTTTGCTAAGGTCCCAAGATCATTAAACAAGCATGAAACAAGTGCGAATACAAATCAACGAAGTTGCGGAATACTCACATTGATCGGTTGAGCGACGCTACGATGAAAAAAAAAATGTTTTCTGCCTTCTTACTGCTCACAGCATTTCACTGGTTGCAGTACCCATTTTCGGTCATGTGTCTCCAAGTTTTGAGCTCCAATCTTCGTCAAACGATTCCCGGCTCATGGTTGGACTTCCCTATCACCTTTACATGTCTCTCGGAGTGCTAGCTTTCATGATTTTTGCCACAAAAATCACCACACTTGCTTCCCATTTCCTCTTGGCTCACGGCAGTGAGCTGCCAAACAAGTGAAGAAATTGTCCATGTTGGGCGAGAGAGAAAGAGAGAGTTGTGTGTTGTTGGCTTCAAATTGTGTATCTAATACCCAAATGTGAATTTCAAATTAATTTACCCTGAATTTGGCTTTCAAAAAGTCAAGCCTTAATGGCACCAACCACATACATCACTTCATCAATCCATCACTCAGTGAATAGTGACTGGCGTCAATCACTCAAAGTGAAAGACATCCATCACTTGATTGATGAATGATGTGACGCTAGATGCGACTAGCGATTTGACGCTTGTGTAGGACACAGAACTTGGGCGACGCATGCTGTTCTAGACTCAGAGCCTAGTTGGGAGTACGGAGTAGCCCACAGGGGACTAAACCGGAGAAAAAAAGGAGCCGTCATCCGGTGTGAACCGAGAAATGATTTAAGGCCGCACTCACCCCTCGCAAGGGAAGACCTCAAATCGTTGGGTTCGGAATGGTCCCTTACTTATGTCGTTTGTAATGAATGGATTTGTGCAATATTAACTAAGTTTACTCAACATACATATTAGTCAAAATAGTCTAAATTCTTATAAAGCCTAAATCTAGGTTTGCATGCTTCAAAGATAAGCCAGGAAAGCGGTAAACATAACTCATGAATATTTAAATTAATACATGCAGAACAAACATATGGCCAAGGAATTTGGCCGTTCTCAATGTTGGACCTCGCATACTCGGTTGAACGTATTCCATGTCAACCGAGCACGCCGTGTCCGGGACAACAAAATAAAATATAATAAAGGGTGCCCTCAGGTCTTACCTTTTAAGTCACTTTTCGGGAGTGCGTTTCACGGTGCCGGAAGGGTTATCATTCCGCTGTTTTCACTGGTCCACTGTTTCCACTGTTTTCACTAGTCCACTATTTCCGCTATTTTTTCGGGTTCGTTGTTTTCTCCGTTTTGTCTGTTTTCACTCGCGGTTTCCACCCGCTGTTTTCTATGATTCACTCGCGGTTTCCGCTCGCTGTTTTCTCTCCATTTTTCCTCTGTTTTCTTCATTGTTCAGGAACGGTTTTGGTGGACAGTTTTAAGTCAGTTTCGGTTACTTTTATCACTGTTTCTTGGTACAATTTTGTCGCCATTTCGGGTGCAATTTCGGTGGCTTGGAGGTGCAATTTAGGGATGGTTTGTTGCCTTTGTTGTCGGTCAAAAGAGGCAGTTTGTGTGTGGCTTTGAAGGGGGTGTGTTGGCTGCTGTGAAGTGAGTGAGGGCTGTTCGGCAACGTGAGGGGTTGAAATGGAGGGGACTGTTTGCGTGTGTGTGTTGCTGGCTGTGTCATTGCATGAAGAATGAGGGTAGCGTTGAGGGCTTATACGTGAGTTGGGGCTGACCTTTTACGTGTGCATGGTATTGTGGCTGAAGGGTTCTTGTTTGATCGTGAGGTTTGGGGCAGTTTGGCGTGAGCTTGTGCGTTTGTTGAATGAAAGTAGGGGCTCTTTCATGTAGCATTTCTCCTCATGGTGGTCCTAATACTCGCCCATGGGTAGCTTCACGCTTATCGGTTATAGGTGGTCTATTTTTTTTTTTTTTTTTTTATTTTTATTTTTATTTTTATTTTTTTTTCAGAGACTTTTTTCTTTATTTCCAACCATATCATATATCATAGCATCAGTAAACCAGGGTGGACTTCCTGGTAAACGGTCATTCACTAATCCATCATCTCTTCAACTAGTCACATTGCCAACAACTCAGGCTTCTACCGCTGAGATCCCGCAATCAAGTGCTCGTTAGTCTAACTGAGATCAATCCATTCAGAATACTGGACGAGAGCACGTCTCACACTTATCGTTTCTAGGGTTTCTCCCTACAGCATACAATGTCATCACCAGACATACGCTAACTATCAAAAGACTTCTCTCACTCATTTTTTTTTTCATTCTCTTTTTTTTTCAATTTTTTTTTTGCAATTAAACTAGAGTACAAACTTTCAAATATGTCTCATGTCTGTAATACCTAGTTAGCAGGAAACATTACCGATTAAGATCTATGTCCAATCTACGCTTCTTGCCACGATCGCTATCTGTCCAGTCTAATTTGGAGAGAATGGGGTCGAGCTTCGGTTCAAAGGCTAAGATTTGGTCAATTAACTCTTCGGCCTTTGTCGCAGTCAGGAAAATATCTTGAACAGATTTGGTGACGAACTCATGTTTTTTGGCTTCCGCGAGAAATACAAACAGAAAATCGAAGTAATGCTCGATGTTAAGTATCCCAATGGGCTTCCGATTAATGTTTAATTGCGCCCATGATGCTACCGTGAATATTTCTTCAAATGTACCAAGTCCACCTGGTAACGCAATAAACGCATCCGCAATATTGATCATTTCATGGAGTCGTTCAGACATACCTGACACAATGCATTCGTCTCCATTTGTTGGTCCGATTAACTGTTCAACTGCCAAAGGTCTTGGGATGATTCCCAAAATATGACCGCCACCTTCCTGAACGACTTTTGAAACGGTTCCCATCATTCCCACATTTCCACCGCCATATACTAAGTGCACATTTTTCTCAGCCATGACTCGCCCCAATTCCTTAGCAGCTTCCATGAATTCTGGTTTATTGCCAGTGTTGGATCCACAGAAAACACAAATTCGCTTGAATCGCTGCTGTGAAGTTGCTTCCATTTTTTCTCTCTTACTTCGATGTATATCTGGATGTGTTGAGGAGAGAAATGTTGAGCTGAATTTATAAAACCTGAAAATGGGTGAGTAATAATTGCACTAGTATCTTCCACAGAAAGATTGTTAGCTAAACCACAAAAGAAGTCGTGAGAGGTCAAAAAGTCTCTGGATCCTGTCTACGAAAATAAAAGAAAACAACAAAAGAAGTCGTGAAAGGTCAAAAAGTCTTGGATCCTGTCTACGAAAATAAAAGAAAATACCAAAAGAAATCATGAAAGGTCAAAAATTATGGACCCTGTCTACGAAAATAAGAGAAAATAACAAAGGAAAAGTAATAATTAAGGCAACGGAATCGTGTACTCAATACGCCACTTGCTTGGTATAAATTCATCAGGATGCGTCTCAAGAATTCTTTCTTTACTCAGCCACCACTAATGAATTAGATCCCATCTTTGTGATAGCCCAAACACCATTCCTTCCGTCTTAAAATGCTCCGTCTGTGCTTTTACCTACAAAAATAACACACAAAATTAAAAATTCTACAACATGTATACACAAAACATGAAAACAGAAATTGCAACAAAGTGCACGGGTTGCCTACCTACTAGCGCTAAATTCATCATCTTAGCCAGACATGACCGAAATCCATCTGTCAAGGTGGCTTCAATGTCGTCCTCAGTGCTTGTGCCACCTTTTGATCTTTGCTGCTTTCCCTTTTTCTTCTTTAAAACTTGCGAATACAAAACAACAGAATAAAGACATGTGCATGTAATGTATACGTAAACATGTGTGGAGATACTCCCTGTTCTTGATGGGTGAGACCCTCATTGTGCTCCTTGGCGCCATGTGTTTCCTCCTGCTAGTTCTTCCCTTCTGTTTAAAACCTGCAAACATAGGACAAACACAAGAATTGCAAGTACGTTACGTGTATGCATGCATGGATATGTTTCCTATCCTGTTGGGTTAGGCCTTCCGCCAATTCCATTGGTGACTGCTCGATCTTCTCTTCCTCAGGCAAAGTACAGCTTCAATCTGTCAACATTGATCGGCTCGGTGAACTCGTTCCCTTCCAAGTCTGACAGTTTCACTGCTCCGTTTCCCAATTTCTGAATGGCTATCCATTCTGATTGTAAAACTTTCTGTTATCGGCTGTACCGGGTACGATCAAACTGGCCACAACATTAGTCAGAACTTGCAACATCTCAATAATTTCGGTTACTTTAATCTCCAATTGATCCAGGCGGGATCTCTCGTTTGCTAACTTGCTCAAACTTGTCCCAGTTGAAAAGGCCCAACAAGTTTATACTTTTGCGATAACATGGCTAAACGACTTCAAATAATTAGAGGCCTAAACATAAAATGGCCCATCGGTATTTTAAAAGCTTTTGGCCCAATTGTCCAAGGACATGAACTTGTCCCAGTTTAAATGGCCTAACAAGTTCACATCTCTTGACAAAAAGATCCAACTGAATCCAAATAACGATAGCCATAAACACAAGCATAAATAAATAATTTCTAAGGGTAATACAACTAAGGTTCACATGTAGGTTTCTGGAGTGTAAACAAAGGCTCTCGCTGACGAAGGATTGTTCACGACTAGGACTCCCCACTCAAGGGTTCAAATGACCAAGTGAACGCACCTTTTTTATACCTTACAGTACGTGCCAACAAGTTATGGTATGTGACTAACTGTCAAATGAATTTCTTATTGTAGATTCCCCAGAGGGAGGGTGGAGCGAACTCTCTTAAATACCCAAGCCTCTTAGGCTCTTATCGCCTTGGTGACATGAATAAACAACAAGTCCTCCAAATTAGTCTATCACAATGAGCAACGAGTGAATGATTATCTAGGTGCCTTCACATCTTTTCATTATAGAAAGGTAGTGAGTGAAGGAAGACACCAAACCATCACCTAACCAAAAAAAAATGCCGTTGATTAAACTCCCTAAACCCACAGTAGACATGGTTAATTAAAGCACAAATCACAAACATTATAAGACATTATTTCGGGGCCGATTCTCTATCCCCAGTGGAGTCGCCAGACTGTAGGACACAGAACTTGGGCGACGCATGCTGTTCTAGACTCAGAGCCTAGTTGGGAGTACAGAGTAGCCCACGGGGGACTAAACCGGAGAAAAAAAAGGAGTCGCCACCCGGTGTGAACCGGGAAATTATTTAAGGCCGCACTCACCCCTCGCAAGGGAAGACATCAAACCGTTGGGTTCGAAATGGTCCCTTACTTATGTTGTTTGTAATGAATGGATTTGTTCAATATTAACCAAATTTACTCAACATACATATTGGTCAAAATAGTCTAAATTCTTATAAAGCCTAAATCTAGGTTTGCATGCTTCAAAGATAAGCCAGGAAAACGGTAAACATAACTCATGAATATTTAAATTAATACATGCGAAACAAACATATGGCCAAGGAATTTGGCCGTTCTCAATGTTGGACCTCGCATACTCGGTTGAACGTATTCCACGTCAACCGAGCACACCTTGTCCGGGACAACAAAATAAAATATAATAAAGGGTGCCCTCAGGTCTTACATTTTAAGTCGTTTTTTTGGAGTGCGTTTCACGGTGCCGGAAGGGTTATCGTTCTGTGGTTTTCACTGGTCCACTGTTTCCACTATTTTCATTGGTCCACAGTTTCCGCTATTTTCACTGGTCCACTATTTCCGCTGTTTTCTCTAATTCACTCGCGGTTTCCGCTCGCTATTTTCTCTCCATTTTTCCTCTGTTTTCTTCGCTATTCGGGGACGGTTTTGGTGGACAGTTTTCAGTCAGTTTCGGTTACTTTTATCAATGTTTCTTGGTGCAATTTTGCCACCGTTTTGGGTGCAATTTCGGTGGCTTGGAGGTGCAATTTAGGGATGGTTTGTTGCCTTTGTTGTCGGTCAAAAGAGGCAGTTTGTGCGTGGCTTTGAATGGGGTGTGTTGGCTGTTGTGAAGTGAGTGAGGGCTGCTCGGCAACGTGAGGGGTTGAAATGGAGGGGACTGTATGCTGTGGAACTGTGTTTTATGTCCGGTTGTTTGCGTGTATGTGTTGCTGGCTGTGTCATTGCATGAAGAGTGGGGGTAGCGTTGAGGGCTTATACGTGAGTTGGGGCTGACCTTTTACGTGTGCATGGTATTGTGGCTGAATGGTTCTTGTTTGGTCGTGAGGTTTGGGGCAGTTTGGCGTGAACTTGTGCGTTTGTTGAATGAAAGCATGGGTTATTTCATGTGCGCATGGGGCAACTTTTACATGAGGGTTTGGTTGGACACAAAGGAGCTGGTTACTTGAAGGGTTGCTTTGTGTCATTTGAGTACAGTGGCGTGAGGATAATGCTTATGGGGCTGAGTGGTCTCTGTTTGATGGGTGTGCAATTTGTGCGTGTGAGATGTCTGTGCAGTTCGTGAGTGAAGGGGCAGTGAGGGTTCGTGTGTGTTAGGGACGTGCGTGAATGCTTGCTGTGAAGGGTTTCATGTGAGAGAAATTAGGGGCTGTGTGGTGTGCGTACACGTGAAGGTAGTGAGCTGGTTGATGTTTGTATTACCGAGTAGTGGGGCAGTGTTTTCACGGGGCGTTAGGGTTATTGGCAGCGTATGGTGAGGGCTGCTACCGAGAGGGGCTGCTTGTGTTTGTTTGAGAGTGAGAGGGCTGTCGAGGGTTGAGAGTGATGATGAGCAGCGAGAAGGGGTGCTGGTTCACATGGGCTGCATGGCCGAGAGAGGAGGAGAGAGAGGGCGTGAGTCTTTAGGGTTTTATGTGTGCCTGGCCTCTGTATTGAGTGAGTGTGTGCATGATGCAGTGAAGTGAGTGAGGGCTATGTGGCAGTGTGTGCCATTTGTGCGTGGGATGTGTGCTTGTGAGAGTGGCGTGAGTGCAAGGTGTCAAGTGAAGGTGTTGCGTGAGTGGGAGCTGTGAGTGTGTGTTGAACGTGAAGGAGGATAATGGCGTGAAGGTTTGCAGTGCGTAAGTGGCCGAGAGGGAGAGCTAGCTAGGGTCTCATCATTTGTGTGCTTGTTGAAGTGTCGTGAGTGGAGTTAGTGAGTGTGTGCCGTGCAAGTGTCAATGTGGTGTGCTGGGCGTGAAGGGTAGCTATTAATCGTGAAACAAGGGCAGATTCTTGTACGCGTGAAGTGCTGCTTCAGGGGGCTGAGTGGGGTTGTTTCAGGCGTGATCCAAGGGGACAAAATGGAGGAGATTGAGGGGGAACAAAGGAGCTTTCGGTGAGGTTTGAAAAGAATGAAAAGGGAAATTGTTTTGTTGTTGAATTTCGAGGATGAAATTTGGTGAATGGCGTGAATTAAGGCTCATTACTTTGTTTATGTCGGTTGCATGAGGGTTGAGTGGGTGGCAGATTTTTATGTTTAACGTGTGGGGCTTGTGAGGTGTGAAGGAATTGTTGTTTGTGTTTCATTTTTTATTATTTGTGGAGGAAGGGTTCACGTGGGAGGCAAGGAAATTTGTTGGTGTTGTTTGATTTGTTAATTGTTTGATTTTGTTTGTTAGTGTTTGATTTGTTGAATTTTTTTATGGTTTCACGTGGCTGGAGATTGTTTTTGTTTGTTTGGTTTTTGTTTTGGTTTGGTTAGTGTGTGTGGTGAAAAAGGTGAAATGATTTGTTTATTAAATTTGGTTGAAGTGGGCGTGTGAGGGAGGTATTTGTGAGTGGTTTTGTTAAATTTGTGTAATGACGTGGGACACAAGGGTAGGTTTAAGGTTTGGGGAGAGAATAAATTTTGAAACAGAGGCTCAACGAGCAAACCCGTTGCTAAATGAGCGAACAAAATCTGTCAAAATTCCAGTTCTTGATTATTTCCTTCCGACGTCCGTTTCCCGCGACTTCCGCGACTTAAAAGGTGGTGCCTCCGTACGAGGCTCATCATCGGGCTAACATGCAAAAATGCAGTGCCTACAACTTAATTTGACTTGCGTACCGCACTTGAATTCGAAATGCGAGTGCGCTCGCAAACAATCCCGGGCTCGGGTTCGCTAATTCCAAATTAACGAATTTTCTGTTGCGTCGTAATTAAATGATTAAGCCTAGCGAAATCACTATTCACGTCGCTAACGAATTAATTCTAAATTAATTCATTCGCCCGAAGTAAAATCCAATTTTAATTCCGCGTCGAAATCTAATTTCATTTAATATATCGAATATATTAATTAATCGATTAATTCCAAATTAATCACTCTCTCTCTTTAATTGATATTTTATCCCAGATAAAATATCTCCATAATTAATCCCAGATTAATTAAAGTGCGAGTCATACATCATCGGTGAATCTTCGGGAAGCGACCCATGAGATCCCCGGATATATTTGCAGTAAATTCGGTCGTCGGACTATCCGAACACGTAAGTACCTCGTACTACTTTTGTACCGATTTACAAGACAAGGTTGGCTTCTAGCAAAGCGCCATGCCTACCCAATTCTCCAGAAATATCCTTACAGGAATAAGGGATCTATATCAGGCGTAATATACGTAGTATTGCGTATTTCTGTTCAGTATCGGATGATCACGTGCTAGGCTTGGGGCTGGAATTGTGTCAGCCCCGTACGAAGCACATGTCGGATGTCTGGTAACTAGTCTCTATAATCGGATAAACATGACCTTGTCATTTTATCTCGATGACTGCAGTACTTAAGAGTACTAGTACCGTATCCTACATGACCATCATCTCCATATGACTGGAGTGACACTTCCGTCTTGACATCACACCCAACACACTACGATTCTCAATATACCCAGCATAGGCGTACACAGAACCTGCTAAAGCCCTGGACGACCGCAACCAAAGTATATTGATTGTCGTAAGTATTAGCGGTGCAAGTCTCAGGTTAAGACCAAATACACCTACCCTGATTTCGGACTTCCATAGACACATAGTCATACTTCCAATGGAATTCTGAGGGGGTCTATCCAGAGCGAAGCTGTTTCTCGTACCATCGGTAAAACACAACCTCTTGTTACACTTGCATGAGTATCCTATACCCAAATATATGAGAACTATATCGTTGTGCCCTCACAACGCTCACAAATGTAATACTAGTCTTTTACACATTTATCGATGTCCAATCTCGATAATACTATGACTATGGATATTTAATGATTTATCCTTCGTGGACTGATACTATCTCATATCATTCTCAATCCAGGAACAAATCATAAGGACCTCCTATCATTTATACATCTAGGTGATCTCATCAAAAATGATAAGAGTGCAATCTTTTTTGTCACATAGTTAATTTGTACAACAACACCATGATCTGTACAAATAGTGACGCTATGAGTCATAATTGTCCAACAGCAGTAGTAAGGACTACCGGTCGTTACAGGTGCTATGTTTCTGTCAACTGTTGTTGATGATGGTGTGCTGGTCAAACCAGCAAGTAACTCTTCGAGTAACACTTTACTTCGAGGTTTGAAGTCTATTATATAATACTCCTCGAAAAACATTGCATTTGTCGACACAAACATTTTATTATCTTCCGGACTATAAAAGTACCCACCCTTAGTCTCTTTAGGATATCCTACAAATAGGCACACCTGAGAACGTGGCTCCAACTTTATAGTCTTATTTTTCATCACATGTGGTGGGCTCCGCCATATGCGGAAATGTCATAAACTAACTTTACGACCACTCCAAAACTATAAATGAGTCTTAGGAACAAACTTAGATGGAACTACATTAAGGATATACATTGCTATTTTCCATGCATATCCCCAAAATGAACTAGGCAGTTAACTGTAACTAAATATAGATCTTATCATGTCTAGTAGGGTCCGTTTTCTCATAACTGCAATATTGTTCTGTTGTGGTGTTCCAAGTAGTGGGAACTGGGATACAATCCCATGCTTAATCAAGAATTCCCGAAATCACATCAAGGTATTCTCTTACATGATCTGATCATAGAGATTTGATCATTTTACATAATTGGCCCTCAACCTCAGCACAATACTCTTTTAACTTTTCAAAAGTATATGACTTGTGTTGCATTAGGTAAATGTACCAATATCTATAATAATCATCAATAAATATGATGAAATATTCATAACCTCATCGGCTCTTACATTCATCGGTCCGCAAACGTCTGAATATATTAGTCCAGTGGTTGAATGGCTCTTATACCTTTTCTAGTAAAAGGTCTCTTGATCATCATTCCATCTAGAAAAGATTCGCAGAGTGGTAAAGTTCCAAGCTTTAACTAGTTTAAAGTTCCATTCTTTATCAACTCATCTATCCGGTCAAGGCTAATATGACCAAGTCTAAGATGCCACAGATATGTGTTATCATGAGAAATCTTATGTCGTTTTGTTTTAGGTTTTTCAGCCTTAAACATTTCAGTATTGAGCAGTGAATTATGTGTTAACGGGCTTAACACATATAAATTATTTTCTGAGTTTCATTTGCATATAGTTAATGACCAAATTATTATTAAAAGAAATAAAAAAAACCGACATCCAAAAGTCTAGAAATAGAAATCAAATTCCTACGAAAACTAGGAATAAATAAAACATTGTTTAAATATAAATAACTATTATTTGACAAGGTTAAACTAGAAACTCTCTGTAGGACACAGAAATCGGCGACGTTGTTCCAGGCTCGCGGCCTAGTTGGGAGTACGGAATTGCTCGCAGGGAACTAAACCGGAGAAATAACATGGAGTCGCCACCCGGTGTGAACCGGGACAAAGATTTAAGGCTGCACTCACCCCTCGCAAGGGAAGACCTCAAACCGTTGGGTTCAGAATGGTCCCTTACTTATGTCATTTGTAATGACGTGATTTGTGCAATAAACTAACCGAATCTACTCAACATGCTCAAGAACAACCTATATCTGGTTCATGTTCATAAAGATAAGTCTTATGTCTAAGTTTGGATGCTTGGAAAGTAAGTCATCATAATACTCGACAACACACGGCAATCTCATGAACATATTTCAATTATATAATACGAAATGCAAACAACAACATAAACTTAATGCAAATTCCAAGCGCAAAACGAATAACTAATCATGCTTAAAAATAAACAACCAAATCATGCTTAAAGATAAATAACATACTAACTAAATCATGCTAACAAAGATAAATAACGTACTAGCAACCTAATCATGCTCAAATACATGGTTGGATGAAACGAAATACGTGTGTCTCTTAAGTAGCACGTGGCGTTGTATCCCGAGTGCAAACCGTACTACCGTCCATTCAGATTCGGCTACGGAATTTACGTCTGGGTTTCCATCCGATATACCACAAAAGAGAACACGCATTCCGTTCATCCGGAATTCACATCATGCCTCAACAAACGACTCTCATGCGATAATATATTAAAATAAATTAAAGAAACAAAAGATAATAAGTAAAAAGGGTGCCCTCAGGTCTAACATCTTTTGTCGTCTCTCGAAAGCGCGTTACACGGTAGTCGGAAGGGAGAATGCTCTGCAACTTTTCTGGTTCACTAATCCAACATTTTTCCTCGCTGTTTCACTGTCTGGGCTGCTATTTTCACTTCGTTTCGTTGCTGTTTTTGTTGTATTTTTCTGGTCACTGTTTTAAGGTAATAGGGGACTGTTTTGGCGGTTATTTAAGGGTTTTGGGGCTGTGTTTTGTCATTGTTTTGGGGCTATTTTTGATGCAGTTTTCAGTGTAGTTTTGGGGCTGTTTGGGGGCTGAGTGGGTTGTTTGTTGTGGGTCCTTTAGGGCTGGTTTCAAGTTATTTGTTGCGGGTCCGTGAGTGATAATTGTGTATGAGTCGGTCTGGGTTGGCTCTTTTGGTGTGAGCGTGGCTTATGTGATGGCAGGTGCGTGGCCTGAGTATGTCAGTGGCTGCCGAGTGCTGTGTGCTTTTTGAAGGTGGCCGCGTAAGTGAGAGGGCAGTGAGCTGCTATTAAGATTTTGTGTTTACCTTGTGAGTGTGAGCTCTCTCTCTCTTGTTGTCTTCGTTGTGTCTGCCACCAATTCTCTCTCTTGTTGTCTATTTTATATATGCGCACAACACCTTCTCTTGTTAATTTCTTTTGTGCGCACTTACGATTGCATGCAGCCCTTAACAAACCCTAATGTTTTCATTTAATAATGCGCAGCCCTTTGTTTGTTATGGCCAATAGTGGTGAGAGAGAGATAGGTGTTTTAGGGTTTCTTGGTGCCGTGAGGATGAGCCAGGGGAGTGCATGTCTTGGTTAGGGGTTGTTTATATAGTGAAGGGCTAGGGCTTCTCCTTGTCTCACAAGGAAGGGATTTGATTTAGTGTTGAGCAAGGAAAGTCAAAGATTTGATGGAGACAAGATTGGTTTAGATTAGGAAGTCAATATATTTGATTTGGCTTTAATTAGGCATTTATTTGTTTTATTTAGGCATTTAATTTGTTAATTAGGTGAGTAAATATTTTAAATTGGTGAGTGATTTATTAAATTAGGAAGTGATTTATTTTAATTTTGGTATTAGATTTTAATTAAATATTAGTTTAATTTAATTTAGATTTAATTTAATTGGTATTTAATTTGTGTTGTATTTTAATTGGTTTTAATTGTATTTTTATTTACTTTAAATTAGTTAACTTTAATTTAATTTGGGACATGCATTTTAAATGTTTTTTAATTTATTTATTGGATTGGGCTTGGTGTAGTTTTGGGCCAAGGCTAAGGGTGTATTTTAATAACGGAGGTCCAACAAGCGAGCCTGAAGCTAAACAAGCGACTAAAATCTAACAAAAAAATAATGATTCCCTTCCAACGTCCATTTCCCACGGCTCCCGCGACTTAAAAGGTAGTGCCTCCAAATGAGACTCATCATCGGGTCTTACATGCAAAAATACAGTGCCTACAGTCGCCCCCACTTTGATGGGACTTGTGTAATGTGTAACAGTGACAATCCTATCAAAGTTATGCAATGCATTTTTACTTACCTGGCTCGCCAGCTGCCACTTGACTTGCCTGCTGCTCCGCTGAGCTGATGATGCAGTGGACCTCGATCCTGGGACGCATCCCAATAACTGCAACAGATGTGCGGGCCTCGACCCTAGGACGCATACCCAAACTGGAACTGCAGTGGACCTCGATCCCGGGACGCATCCCAATAACTGCAACCGACAACGGGGGCCTCGACCCTGGGACGCATCCCAATACCGCTGACAAAATGGGCCTCGACCCTGGGACGCATCCCAAAACTAAAGGTGCATGGGGCCAACGGCCCTGGGACGCATCCCGATAACTGCAGCCGAAAACGGGGGCTCACGGCCCTGGGACGCATCCCGATAATGTTGCCAAAATGGGCCTCGACCCTGGGACCCATCCCCAAAACTAAAGGTGCAGGGGGCCAACGGCTCTGGGACGCATCCCGATAACTGCAACCGACAACGGGTGCTCACGGCCCTGGGACGCATCCCGATAACGCTGCCAAAATGGGCCTCAACCCTGGGACGCATCCCCAAAACTGCTGATGATATGGGTTTACAACCCTGGGATGCATCCCCAAAATGCTGATAAAATATGGGCCTCAGCCCTGGGACGCATCCCCAAAACTGCTGATACTGATGGAGTGGGTTACAACCCTGGGATGCATCCCCAAAAATACTGATATAATGTGGGCCTCTACCCTGGGACGCATCCCCAAAACTGTTGATGCCGAAGAAGTGGGTACGACCCTGAGACGCATCCCCAAAACTACTGATATGATGTGGGCCTCGACCCTGGGACGCATCCCCAAAACTGTTGATGCTGAATAAGTGGGTACAACCCTGGGACGCATCCCCAAAACTGCTGATACTGATGAAGTGAGTTACAACCCTGGGACGCATCCCCAAAACTACTGATATAATATGGGCCTCGACCTTGGGACGCATCCCCAAAACTGCTGATACTGAAGAAGTGGGTTACAATCCTGGGACGCATCCCCAAAACTGCTGATATGATGAAGTGGGCCTCAACCATGGGACGCATCCCCAAACTGCTGATGAAATATGGGCCTCGACCCTAGGTTCATCCCCAAAACTGATATTGATGCTGTTGCGGGCCTCAACCCTGGGACTCATCCCCAAAACTGATATTGTTGATGATGTAGGCCTCGGCCCTTAGACTCATCCCTGAAACCGATACTGCTGTGGGCCTCGACCCTAGGATTTATCCCTACAACTGATAATGATGATGACGTAGGCCTCGGCCCTGGGACTCATCCTCGCAACTGATACTGATGATGACGTAGGCCTCGGCCTTGGGACTCATCCACGAAATTGATGCTAATGTGGGCCTCGACCCTATGACTCATCCCCAAAACTGATACTGATGTAGATGTGGGCCTCGCCCCAAACCAGTAATGATATGGGCCTCGCCCGCAGACTGATACAGATATGGGCCTCGCCTGCAGACTGATACTGATGTGGACCTCGCCCGCATACTGATACTGATATGTGTCTCGCCCTCATACTGATACTGATGTGATGCGGGCCTCGCCCCCCGAGTGCCATACCAAGCAGGACTGACTCTAATAAAGATGTGGGCCCCACCCCCAGAGTGCCATACCCGACAAGATTGATACTGATAACGATATGGGCCTCCCCCGAACTGTTACTGATATGGGCCTCACCCCCAAATCTGATACTGATATGAGCCTAGCCCCATACTGATACTAATATGGGCCTCGCCCCCATGCTGATACTAATGTGGGCCTCGCCCCAAACTGATACTGAAATGGGCCTCGCCCCCAAAGTGCCATACTCGACCAGACTAATAATGATAATGTGGGCTTCGCCCCAAGAGTGCCATACCCGACAAAACTGATTCTGATAAATATGTGGGCCCCGTCCCCAGAGTGCCATACCCGGCAAGACTGATACTGATAACGATATGGGCCTCCCCCCGAACTGTTACTGATATGGGCCTCGCCCCCAAACTGATACTGATATGGGCCTAGCCACATACCGATACTGATATGGGCCTCGTCCCCATGCTGATACTGATGTGGGCCTCGCCCTAAACTGATACTGAAATGGGCCTCGCCCCCAAAGTGCCATACTCGACCAGACTAATAATGATAATGTGGGCTTCGCCCCAAGAGTGCCATACCCGGCAAGACTGATTCTGATAAATATGTGGGCCTTGCCCCCAGAGTGCCATACCCGGCAAGACTGATTCTGATAAAGATGTGGGCCTCGCCCCCAGAGTGTCATACCCGGCAAGACTGATACTAGTGATGTGATGTTTCATTTGAACATAGTAAATTGCCTCTCATGAGATAATCCTGATAGCTAGACATATATGCGTCCTCAACGAATGCTTCGCGTCGAAACCTAAAATCCTTCAAAGTACTCGATATGCTCCACTTTCATCGTCTGAATGGGTGATCTGAACTAGACTCCTAGTGTGTGTGTGCCAAGGCTGTTTCGTAGCTTATTCCTTTAGTGAGCCAACTCGATGATTTCGTTTAAGAGAATCGGATCGGTTGGTCTAACCAATCTAGATGTCTCGATCACACTCTCTGATTACTTCGTCATACTCAACATGATATGGTCTTCTTCTTTTTTCTTTCGTCTCTTTCTTTTCATTCTTTCATTTCTCTTTTCTTTTTTTTTCTTTATCTTTTTTTTTTTTTTTCTTTTTCTTTGACACACCTACCCTTTAAGGTAGCATTTCTCCTCATGGTGGTCCTAATACTCACCCATGGGTAGCTTCACGCTTATCGGTTATAGGCGGTCTATTTTTCTTTTCTTTTCAGAGACTTTCTTTGTTCCCAACCATATCATATATCGTAGCATAAGTAAACCAGGGTGGACATCCAGGCAAACGGTCATTCACCGATCCATCATAACTTCGGCTAGTCATCTTGCCAACCACTCAGGTTTCCACTGTTGAGATCCCGTAATCAAATGCTCGCGAGTCCAGCTGAGATCAATCCATTCAGAATATCGGACGAGAGCACGTCTCACACTTATCGTTTCTAAAGTTTCTCCCTACAGCAAACAATGTCATTACCGGACATATGTCTAACTATCAAAGATTTCTTTTTTTTTTCATCTCTTTTTTTTAACTCACTCCACAGAATTCTTCTGTCATCTTCTGATAATGTGGGCTTCGCCTCTTGAGATCCATTCTCGAAACTCAAACTCATATGGGCCTCAGCCCTGGGACTCCTCCCTAAAACTAGCACCAATGTGGGCCTCAACCTTCGAATTACTACCCGCATCTGACACCAATATTGGCCTCAGCCCTAAGATTATTACCCGAATCTGATACTGTGCTTTCGCTGTTTCTGAATGGCTTGTCTTTGCCGCTTTCCCATTTTCTTCTTCAAAACCTGTGAACATAAAATAAAACAAACACAAAAGAAATGTAAAATGGGTTACGTGTATGCATGCATGCATGTGTTTCTTATCCCGTCGGGTTAGGTCTTCCGCCTATTCCCTTGGTGATTGCTCGGTCTTTTCTTCCTTAAGTAAAGTATTGTTTCAATCTGTCAACATTGATCGCCTTGGTGAACTCATTCCCTTCCAAGTCTGACAGTCTCACTGTCCCATTTCCCATTGCTGAATGGCTATCATGTCTTTTCTGCTTGCTTCTTCCAAAAATTCACCGGGTTCAAAATATCGCTAAGTATCATAGTACCAAGGTTGAATACTTTTGTCAAATATACTTATGTTGCAGAGACTCAGGCAAGTTAACGAAATGAACATATTTATTATCATTAAGAAAAGGTTTGAACAAATAGACAAAATCAATGTCTCTATTAATAAATGCTGGATCACAACTGAATAAGATCTGGGAGACAAACATCTCCATAAACTGCAACTTTATTTTCCCTTGCTTTCTTATTTCCTTCGATCATCAATTTCTCCAGGTACAGTAGTTCTTCTTCCCATTCACTTCTCCCTTTTGCAACCTCTGTCTCATCACTGTCTGAGAAGTTTTCCCAAAGATACCAAAGTCATGTTCTCCTATGGTGCAAGGAACAGTGAAACTGCCAGGATCTTTCAACTTTGGAGGAATTTTCCTCTGAATGATGGCGCTGTATTCTTCTGATAATGCTACTGTCTCATAATCTCCCAATCTCTACTTTCGTGAAAGAATGTCTTTCATAAATTTGGCATAACTGGGCATTTGTTCCAACGCTTCTGCAAATGGAATATTGATATGTAGCTTTTTGAAGATCTCCAGGAACCGAGAAAACTGCTTGTCCAATTTGTTCTTCTGAAGACGCTGAGGAAAAGGTGGAGGTGGAATGATATGTTCTTTTTCCTTTGCTTCTTTTTCCTCCATCTATTGCTTTGTTTCTTTTGGAACTTCCTCAGGAGCTTTTTTGGCTCCAACATCTTTGTTGATTTCAGTACCACTTTTTAATATGATGGCATGACATTGCTCCTTCCCTATGTTCCTTAGATTTGGTTCTGTGTTGCTGGGAAGGGTACGTGGCGGTCTGTAACTCTGAGCATTGGCCAGTTGTCCCATTTGATTCTCCAGTGCTTTAATAGAGGCCGATTGACTTTGAATTAATGCCGCTTGAGATTGAAATATAGCATCATATCTTGCTGCTTGAGAGTTGTGTTTTGCTTCTATCTTTTTCAAGTGGGTCAACACTTCTGTTATTCCTGATTCATTTGTTTGCTCCTTGTCTTTGTTCTGTTGTTGGAATCCGGGTGGTGGGTTGTTCGTTTGCCCATTATTGTTGCTCCATGCGAAATTGGGATGATTCCCCCACCCTGGGTTGTAGGTGTTGGAATATGGATTGTTCCCCTGTCTGTTGAAATTGTTGACGTAGTTCACCATTTCTTTATGTTGAATTGGTCCTAGTGCTCCTCCATATGGTGAACTTGTGGTTCCAGCGATGTTCACAACTTGCGTGCTAAGTGTTTCTAGACATTTGCATATCTGATCCAGCCTGGTATTCACTGCTGTGTTTGCTTCAACTTCATAAATTCCTGCAATTCTTTGGATCATGCTCCTTTCTGTTGGCCATAAAGAATTGTTGTTGGCCATTTCTTCAATTAAGTCCCAGGCTTGATCTTCTCCTTTTTCCATCAAAGCTCCTCCAGCAGCAGCATCAATTGTGGTTCTCATTATTCCAGAAAGACCATTATAGAAGGTTTGGACTTGTAGCCACTTTGCGATCTCATGATGAGGACATTTCCGGAGTAAATATTTGAATCTTTCCCAAGCTTCGTAAAGGGATTCTGAATCTTGTTGCATGAAGGATGTGATGTCATTCCTTAACTTTGCAGTTCTGGCTGGTGGAAAGTATTTTGCAAGTAATTTGGTGGCTAGAGTGTTCCAAGTTGTGATGGAACCTGCTGGTAGTGAATGTAGCCAAGCTTTAGCTCTGTCCTTCAAGGAATATGGAAAAACACGCAGTCTCATTGCTTCTTCTGATGCTCTGTTGTAGTTGAAAGTACCGCAAACTTCCAGGAAGTTGCTGATGTGGGCATTAGGATCTTCAGTTGTATTTCCCCCAAACTGTACTGACTGCTGAATCATCTGGATGCATGTTTTGATGTCACCCGCATTTGCTGGTAAGGGAGGAAGTACAATACAAGAAATGAGTCTGTCAACCACCGGAATGGTTCTGTCTCGAATGTGAATCGGTGGTGCAACGTTCAAAGGTTCAGGTTCCATGTTGACTAAATCTTCTTGGCCTTCTCGCCTTTCCCTTCTCAATTGTCTAATGGTTCTTTCAATTTCTGGGTCAAGCGGTCGAAGTTCAAAGCTTCTGGTTCGTCTCATGTAGTTTCTGAAAACCTGAAACACAAGAAAACAACAACAATAAGTAAAAAGAAATTAGATACAAGTAAAGGTATCTAACCCCTAAACTAATAGTAAAAGATAAATAAGTCCCCGGTAACGGCGCCAAAAACTTGACCGGTGTAAACACACACGTATAACGCAAGCGCACGTATCGTTCAAGTAGTACAAAAATATCGATCCCATGAGGACTTAATATCTAATCTATTAATTTTATGAGGACAAATGATTACTAGTATCTAACAGGTTGTTTGATTGATTTGAAATGGTGACGATTCTAAATTTAAAAACAAGTAAATAAAATTATTTGAAAGTAGGTTTTAAGAAAATTCAATATTAAAAACTATCTAGGGTTGTGATTTCTTCCAATATCATTTTAAAGATGAAGTGGTTATCTTAAAGTTGGGTAATATATTGATTTATTAACCTGGAACACTAAATTATGTGTAAGCCTCTGTCGATGGTCAGACACAAATACCCAGTTTAACCCAATTGAACCATATGTCTATGTCAACCAAATTATCTGGACTCATTAAGTTTAAGTTCCAATTATGGCTACCCCCGCCCAACAAGTATATGTCTATCCTGTAAGGAAATCTATTAAAGGGTTATCTATCCTCAAGGAAGATCGTGGACTATTGAGTCTAAGGTCTTAAACTTAAAATCCCTATGTCTAGTTCATTTTAAGTTTCCCAGTTCAATTTTATTAATGGCCAGTTAATGAAAAAGCATTAAGATTAAGACTCAATAAATAAATCTTTATATTACCCAATCTATAATCTAACCCCTTATAACCCGGTGATATTGGATTTCATCACAACCTCAGATAACTGGCTTAGTTACGACACATATTTACGGGTAGTAAAAATTTAAATAAAATAAAAGACATAAAGTAAATTCTGAAAATTAAATACTAAAAAGTAAATTGCTGAAAAGTAAAAAAAAAGTAAAAAGTAAAAAGTAAAAAGTAAAAAAAAAAAAAGAAAAGTAAATTGCTGAAATTAAATAAAGTAAAAGTAGAATAAAAGAAAATGCTGGGGTTAGAGGATCAACTTTTATTACTACTATTTTAGATATCTCCCTTAATATAATATATTAACTTTGCGTGAAATTACCAACCAGCCATATAGGCGGTATCCTGATTAAGTCAAATTAATAATTAATTATCAACCGACCAACCAGGCGGTATCCATACTTAGTCAGGTTAAAACCAATTTATAATTAATTTCCAACCGGCCAATATAGCGGTATCTTCATTAAGTCAGGTTTTAAATCGTTTATATATTATAATTAAGGGAGATTAATCTAAATAGCAATAATAAAAGCTTTACCTTTCACCCCAGCAAGGGATAATTACCTCCTCATTGCTTGAAAAATAAAAACTACAAAAGTAAGAAAGAAAATGTTTGTGCGTAAAAGTAAATTGCGGAAAGTAAAAACTGAAAAGTAAAGAAAAGAAAGTGCGAAAGCGAAAATTAATTACAGAAAACTGAAAATAAACAAATTAGATACAATCTTCTTATTTATTCTTAAGGAATTTCAAAAAAGAAAGTATGAATTTTACAAATGAAATGGCTTGGTATTTATAGGCAAAATTTTGCCTCCATCAAATCATCCATCAAATTCTCCACCAAATCCATTATTAATTTCTCCACTAATTACTCCACCAAATCCATAATTGCTCCACTAATTGCTTATCTTGTTTGGTGGTGATTTGATAATTTTTATTAATTATTTATTAATTTATATTTTGCTTTGAAAATGATTGATAATGACTTTAATAATTACACATCACACACTTTTGGATGGTTCATCAATTTCGGTCATGAAATCTTCAGAATTCGAAAATATTGTCTCTTTCAAAGCTGTAGATCTTTGAGTCTTCCTTAATCTGGAACTTAAATCAGCTCAATCAGATATCGGAGTAAAATATTATGCCCAAAATACGACAGATGCGCAAAACTGTAATTTCATAAAACTGCACTTCGTCAAAAACGCCCTTTCAAGTTTCCAATCTCCAAAATTAAAATATCAAGTCCAATAATTGCCCTTATTTGACCCATATTTCATCCTAAATGATTTCATTGAGACCCGATATTATTTTATCTGCAAAATAAAATAAAATACATCAAAACGTTCATCAAACCCGAGAAACTAAACAAAATATTAAGTTAAAGGGGCGGTGAATATTGATATATTTTCCGCTCATCACATCAAAAATTTGACCGGCGTAAACACACACGTATAACGCAAGGGCACGTATCATTCAAGTAGTATAAAAATATCGATCCCACGAGGACTTAATATCTAATCTATTGATTTTATGAGGTCAAATGATTACTAGTATCTAACATGTTGTTTGATTGATTTGAAATGGTGACGATTCTAAATTTAAAAACAAGTAAATAAAATTATTTGAAAGTAGGTTTTAAGAAAATTCAATATTAAAAACTATCTAGGGTTGTGATTTCTTCCAATATCATTTTAAAGATGAAGTGGTTATCTTAAAGTTGGGTAATATATTGATTTATTAACCTGGAACACTAAATTATGTGTAAGCCTCTGTCGATGGTCACACACAAATACCCAGTTTAACCCAATTGAACCATATGTCTATGTCAACCAAATTATCTGGACTCATTAAGTTTAAGTTCCAATTATGGCTACCCCCGCCCGACAGGTATATGTCTATCCTGTGAGGAAATCTATTAAAGGGTTATATATCCTCAAGGAAGATCGTGGACTATTGAGTCTAAGGTCTTAAACTTAAAATCCCTATGTCTAGTTCATTTTAAGTTTCCTAGTTCAATTTTATTAATGGCCAGTTAATGAAAAAGCATTAAGATTAAGACTCAATAAATAAATCTTTATATTACCCAATCTATAATCTAACCCCTTATAACCCGGTGATATTGGATTTCATCACAACCTCAGATAACTGGCTTAGTTACGACACATATTTACGGGTAGTAAAAATTTAAATAAAATAAAAGACATAAAGTAAATTCTGAAAATTAAATACTAAAAAGTAAATTGCTGAAAAGTAAAAAAAAAGTAAAAAGTAAAAGTAAAAAGTAAAAAGTAAAAAGTAAAAATAAAAATAAAAATAAAAATAAAAGTAAATTGCTGAAAGTAAATTGCTGAAATTAAATAAAGTAAAAGTACAATAAAAGAAAATGCTGGGGTTAAAGGATCAACTTTTATTACTACTATTTTAGATATCTCCCTTAATATAATATATTAACTTTGCGTGATAATTACCAACCAGCCATATAGGCGGTATCCTGATTAAGTCAAATTAATAATTAATTATCAACCGACCAACCAGACGGTATCCATACTTAGTCAGGTTAAAACCAATTTATAATTAATTTCCAACCGGCCAATATAGCGGTATCCTCATTAAGTCAGGTTTTAAATCGTTTATATATTATAATTAAAGGAGATTAATCTAAATAGCAATAATAAAGCTTTAACTTTCACCCCAGTAGGGATAATTACCTCCTCATTGCTTGAAAAAATAAAAACTGCAAAAGTAAAGAAAGATAATGTTTGTGCGTAAAAGTAAATTGCGGAAAGTAAAAACCGAAAAGTAAATAAAAGAAAGTGCGAAAGCAAAAATTAATTACTGAAAACTGAAAATAAACAAACTAGATACAATCTTCTTATTTATTCTTAAGGAATTTCAAAGAAGAAAGTATGAATTTTACAAATGAAATGGCTTGGTATTTATAGGCAAAATTTTGCCTCCATCAAATCATCCATCAAATTCTCCACCAAATCCATTATTAATTTCTCCACTAATTACTCCACCAAATCCATAATTTCTCCACTAATTTCTTATCTTGTTTGGTGGTGATTTGATAATTTTTATTAATTATTTATTAATTTATATTTTGCTTTGAAAATGATTGATAATGACTTTAATAATTACACATCACACACTTCTGGATGGTTCATCAATTTCGGTCATGAAATCGTCAGAATTAGAAAATATTTTCTCTTTCAAAGCTGTAGATCTTGGAGTCTTCCTTAATGATTTCATTGAGACCCGATATTATTTTATCTGCAAAATAAAATAAAATACATCAAAACGTTCATCAAACCCGAGAAACTAAACAAAATATTAAGTTAAAGGGGCGGTAAATATTGATATATTTTCCGCTCATCAACTTGGAATACAATTCCATGTACCACTTGTGAAATGCACAAATTTTGTTTTATCTAATCTTGTGTTTATCCATTGTTCATTAGGAATAGTATGTTATTTTAATGCATAATTTAGTTATTTTCTTTATGTTAGGAATTTGATTATCTCTCTTTAATTTTTATGTTTAGATAATTGTTATTTATTTATGTTTCTGCATGTATCAATTTAATGTGTTCATGAGATTGTGTGCTTGCCATTATATCGACTTACTTTTATGCATGTCAACTTAGATATATGTTTTACTTTTATGCATGCGAACTTAGATATAGGTTGTATCCAAACTTAGATATAGGTTGTTCTTGCGTATATATGTGCGTAGACTTGGTTATATTATTGCACAAATCCTTTCATTACAAATGGCAAAAGTAAGGGACCATTCCGAACCCAACGGTTTGAGGTCTTCCCTTGCGAGGGGTGAGTGCGGCCTTAAATCATTTCCCAGTTCACATTGGGTGGCGACTCCATTTATTTCTCCGGTTTAGTCCCCCGCGGGCTACTCCGTACTCTCGACCGGGCCGCAAGCCTGGAATAGCGTCGCCGATTTCTGTGTCCTACAGTCTGGTGACTCCCCTGGGATAGAGAATCGGCCTCGAAATAATGTCTTGTAATGTTTGTGATTTGTGCTTTAATTAACTGTGTCTACCGTGGGTTGAATGGGTTTAATTAAAGGCATTATTAGAGCTGGGTAATGGTTTGGTGTCTTCCTTCATTCACCACCCTTCTACAGCTGAAGGGAAAAGTTGTGAAGACACCTGGATAATCATTTACTCAAAGCTTACTGTGATGGACTAATTTGGAGGACTTGTTGTTTATTCCTGTCACCAAGGCGATAAGAGCCTAAGAGGCTTGGTTATTTAAGAGAGTCCGCTCCACCCTCCCTATAGGGAATCTTCAATAAGAAATCCATTTGACAGTCATTCATGTATCACCAGTCGTCGGCACGTACCTTGGCGTATAAAAACGGTGCGCTCACTTGGTCGCTCGGACCCTTGAGTGGGGAGACCTAGTTATTGGCAATCCTTCGCCAGCGAGAGCCTTTGCCTATACCCCTATAAACCCACACATGGACCGTAGTTGTATGACCAATAGAAACTATCCATTTATGCCTATGTTTAGGACTATCATTATTTGGATTCAGTGGACCTTTCCTCATGAGTTGTGAACTTGTTAGGCCATTTAAACTGGGACGAGTTCGCCTCTTATGACAATTGGGCCAAAAGCTTCTAAAATGCTGATGGGCCACTTTATGTTTATACCCATTTTCATTTGAAGTTGTTTAGCCATGTTATCGCAAAAATGTAAACCTGTTGGGCCTTTTTCAACTGGGACAAGTTTGCACCTCGCAATAGTATGATTGAATTCTTTAAAATGATAATGGGCCGACTTGTATATTCCATGCATCGCACGCATATTTGCTAACATGCGGTTTTAAAAGACACCATAGATACCCGTTGGGTTAGGGAAGAATGAAGACTCGTCAAAAGGCCATTAGCGAACATGAGCGAATCAGTTAATGAAGGATCTCGTATGGACCAGCTGGAAACTAGTCTCACCAAGGTTACCGAGCAGTTGTAAGCTTTGACCACCGCTATGGCCAATATGGCTGTGCCCCATGCTGGGGGAGGCTCTGAGAATGAGATATGAGGACCCTCCGAACGAATTGAGTGATGATATCTCTGTCTTTGATGATGACATGGCTGGGTATGCTGCGGGAAGGATAGCTGGGTCTCAGGCAAAGTTGTAGAAACTCAGAGATCAGGTAGAGTCAGTTACCCGCAAGATGAGGGGTAAGCATGAAGATTTGCTGGACTATGAGGCGATGACTTTTGAGGAGCAGTTGTTGGCTCAGTTCAAGATGCCTGACATAGCCAAGTTCAACGGGAACGGGGATCCGAGGGTCCATCTCCAACAGTATGTTTCTGTGATGAGTTCAGTGGGTTTGTCGAAGCGTCAGGTTCAGAAGATGTTCGGGATGTCACTTAAGGGGGTACCCGTGGTATGGTATCACGGTCTTGAGAGGAAAGTCAAAGATGATTGGAGGGCACTAGCGGAGGCCTTTCTGAATCAATATGTCACAGATTTTGAGATCGACTTATCACTTCGCGACTTGGAGAATACCAAACAGAAGCTCGAGGAGAGCTTCAAGGATTATGTGGACCGCTGGAGAAGCTAGGTTTTGAAAATACAGACTCGGCCCTCGGAGAAGGACCAGATCAAGATGATTATCAATGGCACAAAACCCTTTATTTATGGAAAGTTGAGGAGGATGACCTCTATGATTACTGATTTCCGACAGTTGAGGGAGACTGTCATGGACATTGAGGAGGAAGAAGCTGCGAATATCAAGTTTTATGGCCTGAACAGGAGGACTGTTGGACGACCATCAGATGCCAAGACCGTTTCTGCTGGGGTAGCCGTAATTAGAAACCGGCGTTTTTCCAACCTGGGTAGGCCTTTGTCTAAGGTGCTTGAGAAGTTGACGAGAAAAAGGACTCCTAAAACCCTTAGAATCAAAACCACTTCCACACCCTCCACCACCACACCTTAACCTGAACCTTTACTGTCACTACCACCAGCAAAAAGTCAATGACACTGACAGATGTGCTCGCTTCAGACATGAAATCCAGGACCTCATAGACTCCCATAAAATACCTGACCCCAAAAAGAGCAACCCAACACACACAGAAACCCCATACCTAACTATCACTCTGTCCCACCACCTACCTACATGATTTGCTCCGGCCTACCTGAAAACCTCGTCCTCCAAACCTTTGACCGCCAAGCCTTTTGCCTGGGGATTTGGGATAGAAATAGTGAGGATGAAATGGAGCAGGGGAAGAATTTCTGGCTGGACTTCTCAAGCAGTGATGAATAGGAGGTGAAAGGAATGACACACAGTGGGCGTTTTTACAGTGATACAGCGGAGAAAGGCAAGGAGGTGTTGGCCAAAGGTAGAGAAGTGGCAGAGAATATGGATAATGCTGAATGAGATGTAGTGCTGCGTCAGTTGAAGAAGACACGAGCACAGCTGAGCATTTGGGAGTTGTTCTGTGCATCGCAGGAGCACAGGCGTGCCATGGTTGAGGCATTGAGCAAGATAATAGTACCAGAGGATGCCAACCCTACGATGTTTGTAGGATCGGTGCAGAATGAAGCTTTGCAGGTGCTAACCTTTTCTGAGGAGGAACTCCCGGCGGAGGGAAAGAATCATAATAGGACATTATTCATAAGAGCTGAAGTGAGGGGTAAAAAAACGTCTTGTGTAATGGTGGATGATGGCTCATCTATCAATCTGTGTCCTTTGAAGATATTGTCGAGGTTGGGTATGAAGACGACAGATATGAGTCCCTCCAATATGACCATTAAGGCATATGATGATAGCAAGCTAGGAGTTGTGGGTACTTTTACTGCAGTGGTCAAAGTGGGCCCAATAGAGGATGAGGTCGAGTTCACAGTGCTTGATATCCTAGCCACCTTTGCTTTGCTATTGGGGAGGCCATGGTTTCACAAGCTTGGGGCATGCCCTCCACTCTGTATCAGGTCATCAAGTTTCCATATGGGGGAGAGATTGTCACTATCAGAGCTAAAGTAGACAATGTTATGGCCGCTTTGGAGATACAACCTTTCACGAGGTTCCAAGTGTCGGCAACCTTTGAGGAGTGGGTAGATCCTAAGGTGGCTAGGATCATGAAGAAGATGAAGTTCGAGCCAGACACATGCTCTGGTGTTGGAGGAGCATTGCCCGACTTCATGGGACAGACCACTAGGAGAGGTTTGTGATACAAGTCCGACGAGGATAAGCCGAAGGCTAAGAAGAAAGGATTAAAGTTGACAGAATATTTTGTGAAAGCCACATGGTACCAAGGAGATCTTGAACCAGTGGAAGTCAACGGGGTCATGGTACCATGATTTGAGATCTTCCAGGATGTGATGGGTGAGAAGCCGCTGGCAGAAGAAGTTGCGAATGAGGAAGATAAGTGGGAAGAAGAGCTGATGAAGCTGGAGAGCTTGACTCTGGAGGAGAGCAAGGAGACTGAAGACAACCCGGCTGTAGATGATAAAACGTATGTGGATGATGAAGATATTTATCTCCCTGATTTATTTGAGTGTACTCCTGCATTCTCTAATAATAAAGACTTTCATTTTGCTTACTTGCCTGAGTCTCTTCCTTTCAACTTGCACGACTTGAGTATATTTGACATCAACTCAACCAAAACAAATGCATTTAACCTTGGCACGCCTGAAAACCCCAAGGAGGTCATAATTGCAAGTGAGGTTACCTCTGAAGAGCGGGAGAAATCAGAGGAGATGTTAGTCAAATATGCTAAAGTATTCGCTTGGTCCTACGAGGACATGCCCAGAGTGGATAGAATTATCGCCCAACACATGATACCAACTTATCCGAACATGAGGCCAGTAAAGCAGAAGCTCTGAAGGATGACCTGAGTGGGCTGAGAAGGTTAGAGAAGAAGTCAAAAAGCAGATAGATATGGGATTTCTGGAAGTAGTGAAGTACCCCGAGTGGTTGGCAAACATTGTGCCAATGCCGAAGAAAGATGGGAAGAAAGATGGGAATGTCAGTGTGTGTGGATTACCAAGACCTTAAAAAAGCTTGCACAAAGGATGATTTTCCTTTACCCCATATAGATGTGCTAGTTGATAGTTGTATGGGCCAAATTTGGGCCAAGGGCAAAACCGTCATTTCACTTCGAACCCAATGCCAGGTGAGGCCCAAGCAATGACCCAACCCAGAAAACTTTAAACCGTCAATAAACGTAAAGCCAACCGCTTAAAGACAAATCTCTTTAATTATTCACGTATTGTATCTCCTTTCCTAAACACGATATATATTATCACATGCAAATATTCTTCATCACCGAAAGATGAAATCCAGAGCACGTTGTGGGCCCATTGCCAGCTTCTGTTACAGCTATAAAATAATCTATTCCAAGTCTATAAAAGGGAAGATAACTCAACATACAGAGAGGGCTTCTCGACTCTCTTCAATTTTCTCTTACTAGCTTATGCTCTCTCTCACACAAGCTCTCTGAGCCCCCCACTCCCACAGACACATATCACCGCCCTCACGGCCACCCAGAGAGGTCAAGGTAACTTCAAACCTTGCTTTTTACATTTACATATTTACTGCTCATTTCAGACTACTGACTTGAGCGTCGGAGTGCCCCCGGCACCCACCACACCGGTGGGCAGTCTACTCCCGCTCACTCTACCTTTGTCTTGCAGGATCGCTAATGCCCCCAACCTACAAATTCTGATTGTGGACCTCGGCCGAAATCCAGCGTCCACAATTTGGCGCCTACCGTGGGGCCCTAACGATTCAAAGCAGACAAAGATATCACAGTCTACGATTCCTAAAACACATCTACTCATGGCTTCAAGCAACAAACAAATTTTAGATCACATGGCCGCACAATTAACCGCTTTACAAGAACAGATACGATCATTGGAAGATGAAAGTATAACCATATGAAGCTCTAATATTAATTCAAAAGCAATTGGAACAGACTTCTTCAACCTCCCAAAGGCGTGAGGCTACAACCATGCTATTCAATCCAATCTTTTGGAAGCATTCAAGCGACAATCCTCCATCAGGTCTAATTGAGTGGAGACTTCTTTAGGATCTTCACCAGGACCAGTGGGCTGGGGACAATCTGATATGAATGAGTTATGATAATTTAGAAGAAAAGAGTCTACCTCAAAGATCATGAACTCTCATATTCCTCATTTGATATATGAAGATACTTGTTCTTTTTAGACTACATGGAACAACATTCATCAGATTCCAACAATCTCAGACGACAGCAAGACATCTTTCAAGTATGACATAATCTCACAAGAGGACCTGCCTTCGGCTCAGACGACATGGCATAAGAATTGAGTTACTGACTTGATTTATGGTGAGAAGTCATCAATTCTTCAGACTAAAAATTCTAGGTGACATGCACAAAGCTAAGCCAATCCCATTCGACAAGGAATTATTCTTGTTACAAACGTATCCCCACGCTACCACTCAACAAAGCTCAAAAAAAGCATACAATACTTTTTATAAAAAATAACAAAACATAGCATTATGCTATATACTCAAGCCACGTGAACAAACATATATGCACCCAAGAAAGCCATATACAAAAGCCATGCACTAGCTTCCAAATGAAAAGCCATATACAAAAGCCTTGCACTAGCTTCCAAATGAAAAGCCATATACAAAAGCCTTACACTAGCTTCCAAAACACAAAATGCCATGGCACACATAAGCTACTAAACATGACACTCAAGCATGGTGCATTTAACAAATTACAAAAACATGTTCCAGGGAGAGAGAAACCTTCCCCCACGGACATAAAAAAAAAATTTAATTTTTTTTGAAACAAGTGTGGAACACGCAAAGAGAGTCCCCACTCACTCAGCAATTTCAAAGTTGCCACACGTCAGCCCACACAACAATTTGTCGAACCGAGCATGAGGTCTTACAAGAAAGTTGATGAATCCAAAATCCAAGAAGTCCACTCGACAAAGGGAAGTTCACAAGCGACAGAAATTGAAATAAATTGAGGCCAACTGCCCCAAGCTGAAAAAGTTGAGTTAAATAAATGATTTATTACCCACAAAACAAATGAAGCCCCACACCACATGGAAATGATGAGTGACTCATTTGACAAAGCCCACATGTCATCATGGACACCATGCATAAATGAGCCCTTTCACACGCACAAGGGCCACGATACTCCCACACACTAGGCGAGGCCAAAAACCCAAGCAGTCAATGTCCAATGATCCCATAAGCCCATATGCGACTGCTGGCATGATGCATGGACCAATCTCTCACGTGAAGAAGACAGAGAAGTGTGAAATAATAAGCTATCATTCACTCACAACTGAATCTCACTTTTGTAGCATGAAATCAAAGCTAATCAACAAAATTGCATGCTACACCACTTAAGAATGTCTGACACAAGTCAGAGGCCCATACGACACTTCACGAATGAAGCTCAGTCATTAGAAATTTGGTTCATACGACATTACATGAAGGCTTGGAAGACATTGAAGGATAGTCACCCTTTCGAGACAACACATATGGAATTTCATCACATGAAAGGTTAGTCATCATCTCCATGCTACATTGATTTAATATTGCTAACTCCACACTACATATGGTATCCTTTATCATGCCTAGTAGAATGAAAATTTTCTTGGACCTCATTTGGTCCATTCGACCAACCTATATCAGGTTAGGTAGTATGAAAATTCTATGTGACTTTCATCAAAGTTCATTCTATTGTAGTATCATTGACCTTATTCAAGCCTTGTATAATTAGTAATGACTTTGATAGGCATCCATCTCTTCCATACTACATATGAGGATAATCATCTCCATACTACGTATGGAGATTATCATCCACTCTAGCATGGATGGATTTCCATAAACTCTAGAAAGTATTGGAAAAGCTTCATGAACCTTCATCAGGTTCATTCGACCCTAGTCTCCTGACCATCATCAGGTCAGAATAAAAATTTTCTTGGACCTCATTTGGTCCATTCGACCAACCTATATCAGGTTAGGTAGTATGAAAATTCTATGTGACTTTCATCAAAGTTCATTCTATTGTAGTATCATTGATTGGTAGAATGAAGATTCATGTAGTCATTCCATCAATTTCATTCGACCATAGCTTCATGGATCTTCATCAGGTCTAGTAGAATGGTGATTCTCATGGACATGCATTAGTTTCATTCGACCGTGTCTCATGGACCTTTGTCATTTCCATTCGACAGTAGTATCATTGATTGGTAGAATGAAGATTCATGTAGTCATTCCATCAATTTCATTCGACCATAGCTTCATGGATCTTCATCAGGTCTAGTAGAATGGTGATTCTCATAGACATGCATTAGTTTCATTCGACCGTATCTCCTGGACCTTCATCAGGTTCATTCGACCACCTCCTTGGACTTCCATCAAGTCCATTCGACAGGTCCAGTCGACAGTAGTCTCATAGGAGAGTGAGAAGTGATGGATTTCATCAAGTTCATTCCATTGTAGCATCCTAGAACTTCTTCAGGTCTAGTATAGTAAGTGATGACCTAGATAGACATTTATCAAGTCCATACTATAGGTTCATTCAACCGTAGTCTCATGGAGAGGTAGAATGAAAATTCACATATACCTTCCATCAGGTTCATTCGACCGTAGTCTCCTGAACTTCATCAGGTCAGGTAGAATGAAGATTCACATAGACCTTTATTAAGTTCATTCGACCGTAGCTTCATGGACCTTCGTCAGGTCCATTCGATAAGTCCAGTCGACAGTAGTTCTCGTAGAATGAGAGGTGATGACTTGCATCAAGTTCATTCCATTATATTATCATGGGTCTTCTTCAAATCTAATATAGTGTAATGACCTCCTTGGACTTCCATCAAGTCCCTGCGACATGTCCACTCGACAGTAGTCTCGTGACCTTCATCAGGTCTTGTAGTATGAAGATTCTCATAGATACTCATTAGGTTCATTCGACTGTGCCTAATGGACCTTCATCAGGTCTATTTGATAGCCCATTCGACAGTAGTCTCGTGACCTTCATCAGGTCTTGTAGTATGAAGATTCTCATAGATATTCATTAGGTTCATTCGACTGCCCTTATGGACCTTCATCAGGTCCATTTGATAGTTCATTCGACAGTAGTATCATGGAGCTTCATCAGAACTAGTAGTATGAGTAGGAAAGACTCTCATAGACCTTCTTCAGGTCTGGTAGAGTAAAGATCCTTATTGACTCATATTAGATCATGTAGAATGAAAAATGAAGACCCCCGTGGATCTTCATCATATATGGAATGTGTAGACTCCCATGTACCCTCGTCAGGTATAGTGGAGTGTGTAGACTTTCTTGTACCATCATCAGGTCATGTAGACTCTGATGTACTTTTTTCAAGTGTTGTAGAATGAAATTTTGTTAGACTTCCATCAGATCTAGTATTTGTAGACTCCTATGGTCTTTAACCAGTAGTATGGAGATTATCCTGATTATCATCCGGATCAGTCGACTGGGGACATCCCCCATGGCTCATGTAGAGTCAATTGATTATCCTGATCATCATCCGGATCAGTCGACTGGGGACATCCCCCGTGGCTCATGTAGAGTCAATTGATTATCATGATCTTCATCTGGATCAGTCGACTGGGGACATCCCCCATAGACTCATGTAGAGTCAATTGATTATCCTGATCATCATTCAGATCAGTCGACTGGGGACATCCCCCATGGCTCATGTAGAGTCAATTGATTATCCTGATCTTCATCTGGATCAGTCGACTGGGGACATCCCCCATAGACTCATGTAGAGTCAATTGATTATCCTGATCATCATCTGGATCAGTCGACTGGGGACATCCCCTATGGCTCATGTAGAGTCAATTGATTATCCTGATCATCATCCGGATCAGTCGACTGGGGACATCCCCCATGGCTCATGTAGAGTCAATTGATTATCCTGATCATCATCTGGATCAGACGACTGGGGACATCCCCCATGGCTCATATAGAGTCAATTGATTATCCTGATCTTCATCTGGATCAGTCGACTGGGGACATCCCCCATAGACTCATGTAGAGTCAATTGATTATCCTGATCTTCATCTGGATCAGTCGACTGGGGACATCCCCCATAGACTCATGTAGAGTCAATTGATTATCCTGATCATCATTCGGATCAGTCGACTGGGGACATCCCCCATGGCTCATGTAGAGTCAATTGATTATCCTGATCTTCATCTGGATCAGTCGACTGGGGACATCCCCCATAGACTCATGTAGAGTCAATTGATTATCCTGATCATCATCCAGATCAGTCGACTGGGGACATCCCCCATGGCTCATGTAGAGTCAATTGAGTATTCTGACCTTCATCTAGTTCAGTTGACTGGGGACATCCCCCATGGCTCATTTAGAGTCAAATGGAATACCTGAACTTTCATCTGGTTCAGTCGACTAGGGACATCCCCATGGCTAAATGTCAAGCCAAGTTGAAAACTTGGACTACTCATAGTCCAAAACACATTGAATTATCTATGTCGTATGTAACATGAACTATGCATTCTTTACAGATACTCTTACATCTTGTTTCATTCGACATGTATAGAAATACTCTCCAAGTCAAGAACTTCTTGACTTAGAGAGTAGGGGACAAACTGTATGGGCCAAATTTGGGCCAAGGGCAAAACCGTCATTTCACTTCGAACCCAATGCCAGGTGAGGCCCAAAGCAATGACCCAGCCCAGAAAACTTTAAACCGTCAATAAACGTAAAGCCAACCGCTTAAAGACAAATCTCTTTAATTATTCACGTATTGTATCTCCTTTCCTAAACACGATATATATTATCACATGCAAATATTCTTCATCACCGAAAGATGAAATCCAGAGCACGTTGTGGGCCCATTGCCAGCTTCTGTTACAGCTATAAAATAATCTATTCCAAGTCTATAAAAGGGAAGATAACTCAACATACAGAGAGGGCTTCTCGACTCTCTTCAATTTTCTCTTACTAGCTTATGCTCTCTCTCACACAAGCTCTCTGAGCCCCCCACTCCCACAGACACATATCACCGCCCTCACGGCCACCCAGAGAGGTCAAGGTAACTTCAAACCTTGCTTTTTACATTTACATATTTACTGCTCATTTCAGACTACTGACTTGAGCGTCGGAGTGCCCCCGGCACCCACCACACCGGTGGGCAGTCTACTCCGCTCACTCTACCTTTGTCTTGCAGGATCGCTAATGCCCCCAACCTACAAATTCTGATTGTGGACCTCGGCCGAAATCCAGCGTCCACAATAGTGCGACTATATCTGCCATGTACTCATTCACAAATGGGTTTTCCGGATATAATCAAGTTCTTATGGCTGAAGAAGATAAGCATAAGACTGCCTTTGTCACAGAGTGGGGTATGTATTGCTACAATATGATGCCATTTGGACTTAAGAATGCATGAGCTACTTATCAACGGATGGCCACTATATTATTCCATGACTTGATGCTTACTTATCGAGGTATATATGGATGACATGATGGTAAAATCAGAGACAAGAAGCAGACACATAGAAGCACTAGAGAAGTTCCTTGAACGAGTCGACAAATACAACCTGCGGTTAAATCCCAAAAAGTGCGTGTTCGGAGTAACGTCAGGAAAGTTACTAGGACACACGGTGGGAATGGGAGGAATAGAAGTAGACCCTGAGAAAATCAAGGCGTTTACCGAGATGCATGCGCCAAAGACAGAGAAAGAAGTGAGAGTATTCCTCGGTAAAAATCAGTACATCAGTCGATTCATCGCCAAGTTGACGTCAGTATGCGAGCCTAACTTCAAATTGCTGAGGAAAGACCAGCCAGTGAAATGGAATGAGCAATACCAAGAAGCTTTCGACAAGATCAGGGAATACTTGGTGAAACCACCTGTCTTGAAACCTCCAAGACTAGGCAAACCCTTGGTACTGTATTTGGCCATAGAACCCGAAGCGCTGGGGGCGATGATGGTACAACAGATGAGACGGGGGTAGAGCATGCATCCTACTACCTTAGTAAGAAGATGCTTCCGTACGAAGCTCGCTATCAAGAAGTAAAGAAGATCTGTTTGGCAGTAGTGTGGGCATCCAGAAAACTGCGTCATTACTTCTAATCTTACAAGATCGAAGTGGTAGCAAAGGAGAATCCCTTGAAGTATCTGCATTCGGTGCCTTCACTAGTATGGAAGTTAGGTAGATGGTTGGTGTTGCTGACAGAATTTGATACTGAGTATCTCACTTCTAAAGTAATCAAAGGTCGATCCGTAGCGGAGTTCTTGGCACACAACCCATAGAATGTTGGTTTCTATAATATGTCCAAGGAAAGATTAAGCATTTGAAATACAATAAATGAATATATATTTAACTTTGAAGTATGGCGGAATCATACTTACAATGCTTTGTGATGAAGAAAATCAAACCAAAATGGAAGCTCCAAGTGTTGATTGATTCGGCCAAGAGGAGAA
>SKCR01043668.1:0-37044 GCA_019454045.1 Zanthoxylum bungeanum
TTTATATTAAAATTAAAAGAGAAAATTACAGTTTCATCCCTTTTATAAACTGTTTTTACCACTTGAATCCCTTGTATTGAATTAAAAGACTAGTTAATTTATTTGTTGAAAATGGTTTACCTTTCATCATTGTATTTTTCCTGTTATTTGTTTAGCCTCTTTAATAAAATGATATATTATATATTTTTTTTAAAAAGACCTAAACAAATTAAATTCTAAGAATGATGAAAATATCGTTCTCCGAAAAAAAAAAAAATTACTTGGGGGACACTTGTATTTTTAAAAAAAGAAGAAAAAGAAATTATCAATAGTTTAAATTTTTGGCAGGTTATAAAAAATATACAAATTCAAAAACCTTTTTCACAAATACTAGGGGTGCTCATAGGGTAGGGTCAACCCGCGACCCGACCCTATAGTATTTTTATTATTTTTCTTAAAGTTTTTACTTTTATTTCATTTGTTTATTATTTTATTGTGTTAAAACTTTATATATATGATATTTTTTGGGATATAAAATAACTAATATTTATATTTCAAAATAATAAATTCATTAAAAAAATTATTTTTTTTCCGACGACCCGACTCGACCTGCACCTGATCAGGTTTCACCTTTGCGTGACCCGACCAGATCGGGTCTCACAAAATTTTAAAAAACCCGACCCGACCCGACCCGTGAACACCCCTAACAAATACATCTAAAGATTGTAAAGTACATCAAATTTGTATGTAAATTTGGATTTACGATTGAAACGTGTATCAAACATTATATATAAATTTAATATAAATTAAATAGGTACACGTTTGACATATTTTGTAACATTTGGATGGATAGGTGAATAAAATTTTAAAATTTATATATTTTTGATAGCTCATAGAAAATCGAAATACGATTCATAATTTCCCCAAAAAATGAGGTGGCCGGTGGGAGGTACGTAGCACATGCAAGCAAGCAAAGGCAGTAGTAGTACATGAGTTTGGTTTTACTTTATAGGTAAGATATGAAACAGCCTTAGAGAGCTTGGAATGCTTAGCACTGCCTTGGAGTCTAAGCATTTGGCATTTTGAAGCAATGTTTTTGTTTCACTAAAAAATAATAAATAAAAAAATTGAGATCCATATTAATTCTTTCTCCTACCCTATCGCTTGGCTTTGACGTCTCTTAGACTCAAACCAACGACTTCTCAACTCACAGTTCGGTACATCGATCTTATAATAATACCCTTTTTCTCTCACAAAGATCCTCAAATCTTTCTTCTCTTCTTCTTCTTCTTCGCCATGGCATCAAACCCCATGCCTGGCTTTGTTCCTGGTTCCGGCAATGAAGAGGTACTTTTTTTTTTTAAATAAATAATCTTCAATATATATATATATGTTTAGTTCACTTTTGTTTGTAAAATGTGATGCATTAATGCACAGAAGCAGCGACCTCCGAGTCGCCAGAGTGGTGTATCAAAGTTATGTCGAGTGTGTGGTGATGAGATTGGACTTCAAGAAAATGGAGACCTTTTTGTGGCCTGTCACTATTGTGGCTTCCCTGTTTGCAAGCCTTGTTATGAGTATGAAAGGAGTGAAGGGAGCCATTGCTGCCCTGGCTGCAACGCTCGCTATAAGCGTCACAAAGGTATATATATATATATATATATATATCCCGCTAAAAGATTAAAAAATAAAAAAAAAAATCATATTTTATAAAATGAGAATGCCCCGTGCATATTCAGATAGACATATATATGAAACTTGCACTGCATTATAAATTATTAATTTGCTCTGCATGCATGTGTAGGTTGTCCTAGAGTTGCCGGAGATGAAGAAGATAACTTTGATGATAATTCTGATGATGAGTTTCATATCAAGAATCGCTATGATAGCAAAGATGATGATCCGCATCATCATGTCACTGCTCGCTCGGTACTTTATGATAAACACCAATATTGATTGAATTTTGTTTCATTACGTGCCAGCTTTTAATCTTAAATAACCATACCTACTGTTCAAATAATTAAATCTTACATGAAAAAAATAATGCTCAAATCTACACTTGAAAATTGATTTTTTTTTTTTTTTTTTAAAATATATTTGATGTCAACTCAATTCTCTCGTCAATTATGTGAATTGTTTTCCAAACTCCTAACCTCTCATGTCATTTTGAGAGGTTTTACCGATTAAGCTAACTAGCACCCACTCGAATAAACAAAAAATTGATAAGAAAATAATTTTCTAGATCCTTAATTTTTTCATAATAAATTATTAAATATCTGATTTTTTTTTTTCAAAATTACCCTTCAAATCCTTTTTGTTCTAACAATAAAAGACCACACAAGGATCTAATAGATAATTATAAAAAAATTAAGAATTTAATGGATAATTATGAAAAAATTAGGGATGACATTCCCAAAAAAATTGAGAGCACTACTAAAATTGACCAATACACCGATGCAACTATTAAATAGAGTATTGAAACAGTACGAGGAGTCACTTATATTGATGAAGTGGTGAATTTTGCAGGAAAATGGAGACATTAACCAGAACCAATTTCTTAATGGCCCAGGTTCCTTTGCAGGAAGCGGTATGCAAGCAAACTATTGTTGTTCGTTTGAACCTTCTACAATTTGTTCTTCTTTTGAATACTTTTTTGAGTTGATATCTTGGAGGCAATTGATGCAGTAACTGGTAAGGATTTTGAAGCTGATAAAGAGGGTTACAGCAGCGCAGAATGGCAAGAAAGAGTTGAAAAATGGAAAATCAGGCAAGAAAAGAGAGGTTTAGTGTCTAAAGATGATGGAGGCAATGATCAAGGAGATGAAGATGATGATTTCCTGTAATAATTTTTATATACATTTCCTGTCTTTTTAGTTTGGAAAATGATAAACCAACGAAATAGTGACAGAAAGACGACTAAAACTAATCACAAAAGATTAAGATTAGCAGAGTACAACTATTTTGTGATTAGTTTTAGTCACCCTTTAATTCATATATTATTACTCAGTTTGGAGCATGGCCCTTTGGTTCATGTAAATTGACACCTTTTTTTTTTGCAGCATGGTTGAAGCTCGACAGCCTCTCTGGCGAAAAATCCCCATACCCTCCAGCAAGATCAATCCATATCGCATAGTCATTATTCTCCGCTTGTTCATTCTGGCCTTCTTTCTCCGTTTTCGTATCTTAACTCCAGCATATGATGCTTTTCCACTCTGGATTATCTCTGTAATTTGCGAAGTTTGGTTTGCTTTCTCTTGGATACTTGACCAATTCCCCAAATGGTTACCCATCACTCGTGAAACTTACCTTGATCGCCTGTCCGCGAGGTTTGAGCGTGATGGTGAGCCTAGTCGTCTTGCCCCTGTTGATTTTTTTGTGAGTACTGTTGATCCTCTGAAGGAGCCACCCATCATTACAGCAAACACTGTCCTGTCAATCTTGTCTGTGGATTATCCTGTTGATAAGGTGAGCTGTTATGTTTCGGATGATGGTGCTTCCATGCTTCTGTTTGATACACTGTCAGAAACTGCTGAGTTTGCAAGGAGATGGGTGCCGTTTTGTAAGCAGTATAGTATTGAACCAAGGGCTCCTGAATTTTACTTCTCTCAGAAGATTGATTACTTGAAAGACAAGGTTCAGCCTACTTTTGTTAAGGACCGCAGAGCCATGAAAGTAAGCAAGTGAACATTTTATCTCTCTCATTGTCACATTTTATTAATGAAACTTTTGGGATTATGCATTTTGTTCTGTTTCTGTAGAGAGAGTACGAAGAATTCAAAGTTAGGATTAATGCATTGGTGTCAAAGGCTCAGAAGAAACCAGAAGAAGGATGGGTGATGCAGGATGGTACCCCGTGGCCTGGAAACAACACTCGCGATCATCCTGGAATGCTTCAGGTTTCATAAGATTATATATCTCTAATCAATTTTTCAATTTTCTTATCAAACAAATTGATATGAGATTTCTCACTGAAAGTTCTTGCTTTGTGCAGGTTTATTTGGGAAGTGAGGGTGCACTTGATGTCGAAGGCAAGGAGCTGCCTCGTCTTGTGTATGTTTCCCGTGAGAAAAGGCCTGGTTATAATCACCACAAGAAAGCCGGTGCCATGAATGCTCTGGTAAATAGATTTTTTTGTAAATTATAATTCAATTCTTGTATCAGATTTCGTTGACAGATCCGGCTAATAATTCTTTTTTTTTTTTTCATTTGATTTGTTGTATGTAGGTTCGAGTCTCTGCAGTGCTCACCAATGCACCCTTCATGCTGAATCTGGATTGTGATCACTACATCAACAACAGCAAAGCTGCGAGGGAAGCAATGTGCTTTTTAATGGACCCCCAGCTCGGGAAAAAGCTCTGCTTTGTCCAGTTTCCTCAGAGATTTGATGGTATTGATCGTCATGATAGATATGCTAATCGCAACATTGTGTTCTTTGATGTAAGTCATTCTAATCTGATGGACATTCTTTATTTCAAACAGATTAACATTGGATTTCTGTCTGGATTTTAATTTTCTCAATTGTGTGACTAATGAGATTTCCATCTTGTTTTGGTTATAGATAAACATGTTAGGCCTAGATGGGATCCAGGGGCCAGTGTATGTCGGCACAGGATGTGTCTTCAACAGGCAGGCATTGTACGGCTATGATCCACCAGTTTCCGAAAAGAGGCCTAAGATGACCTGTGACTGTTTGCCTTCATGGTGCTGCTGCTGCTGTGGTGGTTCTAGGAAGTCAAAATCTAAGAAGAAAGGTGAAAAACAAGGGCTCTTTAGCAGACTATACACCAAGAAAAAGAAAATGATGGGGAAGAATTATGTGAGGAAAGGATCAGCACCTGTCTTTGATCTCGAAGAGATTGAAGAAGGGCTTGAAGGATATGATGAGCTAGAGAAAGCATCACTTATGTCACAGAAAAATTTCGAAAAACGGTTTGGACAGTCGCCTGTTTTCATTGCTTCAACTCTCAAGGAAGACGGTGGCCTCCCTGAAGGGACTAATAGCACATCACTTGTTAAAGAAGCCATTCATGTCATAAGCTGTGGCTATGAAGAGAAAACTGAATGGGGCAAAGAGGTAGAGACTTTAACAAGCTATTTTTCCCTTCTTTTTCAATTATGTTAAACCTGTGAAATAGACTTTATGTTACTGTTATGAATTTGTTCTGTTTGCAGATTGGATGGATTTATGGTTCAGTTACAGAAGATATCTTGACTGGATTTAAGATGCATTGTAGAGGATGGAAGTCAGTGTACTGCATGCCAAAGAGACCTGCATTCAAGGGATCAGCTCCCTTAAATCTATCAGATAGATTGCACCAAGTTCTGAGATGGGCTCTTGGTTCTGTTGAAATTTTCCTCAGTCGTCACTGCCCGTTATGGTATGGCTATGGTGGAAAGCTGAAATGGCTAGAGAGGCTTGCATACACCAACACCATTGTCTATCCTTTCACTTCCATTCCTTTACTTGCCTACTGTACTCTTCCGGCTATCTGCCTTTTGACTGGAAAATTCATCATCCCAACTGTAAGTAGAATTATAATTTGTTTTGTGAATTATTTCTTCATTTCCATGTCTTGTTGATAATTTTTCTTACCAAAATTTTGTTTACTGCAGCTGAACAACCTCGCTAGCATATGGTTCTTGGCACTTTTCCTCTCCATCATTGTAACAGGTGTGCTGGAGCTACGATGGAGTGGTGTTAGCATTGAGGACTGGTGGAGAAATGAGCAATTCTGGGTTATTGGTGGTGTGTCCGCACATCTTTTCGCTGTGTTCCAAGGACTTCTCAAAGTCTTAGCTGGAGTTGATACCAACTTCACTGTAACAGCAAAAGCAGGAGAAGATGAAGAGTTTGGTGACCTCTATCTCTTCAAGTGGACTACACTTCTCATCCCACCAACGACTCTTATAATATTGAACATGGTGGGAGTTGTGGCTGGAGTTTCTGATGCAATCAACAATGGATATGGCTCATGGGGTCCTCTATTCGGAAAGCTATTTTTCGCGTTCTGGGTGATTGTTCATCTCTACCCTTTCCTCAAAGGTTTGATGGGAAGACAAAACAGGACTCCTACTATTGTTGTCCTCTGGTCAGTACTTCTGGCATCAATTTTCTCGCTGCTTTGGGTTCGAATTGATCCTTTCTTGCCAAAGCAAACAGGTCCACTTCTCAAACAGTGTGGAGTGGAATGTTAATCTTTCTTTCCTATATCACTATACTATATACTGCTTTTGCTTGGGATGTTTCTCCTAAATGTTTTGAAGTTTTTGAAGAGATTGATTAGTGTATATAGGTTTTAGTTTTCGTGTTCTATTTGTTTTGTGCGAAAAAGATGCCATTGGCAGTGTGGCATCATCCACACATTGAAAGATGTAAGAACAATTATCTGTAATTTGAAGAACAATGAATGAAATTGTCAATTGAGATCAGTTTATAGCTCTTCTCCTTATATGGTGTCTGAGCAAAATGATGAGTGACTTTTCAGGTGCTTAAGCTCATCTACATTCACACTATATAACTTTATCTATCAGAATTCAAAAGGCTTAGTGAGCCTGTTTCATTCAGAAACCTTCAATGTAATGTAGTTGGTGATGTGTAATAACCAGGAAAAACATTTTTAACGCTATAACTATTGCTAGCTTGTGATTGAAGAAATCCAAATTCTAGATTTGCATTCAAATTGATATAAATACATGGGTTTATTTTTATTTTTTAAAATATGATACCAAATTTGTTTGTTTGTTTGTTTGTTTGTTTTTTTTTTTTGAAAAGAAACTATGTTTATTAATCCAAAGTAAGATTACACTTGATTTGAGGGGGAAAAACTTCCGCAAAAAATCAGTAAAACCAGAGTTACAAGTCGTTTTGGCTAAATTATGTGTCATTACATTTGATTATCTAGATTTAAATTGAAACTGACAAGCGGATAACTGGACCATAGCTTCTTTTATCTCTTGAATGGTCCACTCAATCCCCTTTGGTATTGAGGAATTACAAAGAACTAAGTCAATGATATTTTTGGCGTCAGATTCAATAATGAAAGTTGAAAATTCAGTTGACTTTGCTCACTGAATTCCAAACAGAATGACCTCAACTTCTGCCCCCTCTATAATTCTCATTAAAAGAGATCATTCTAATTCCAACACCAATAATCGAGATATTCTTGATACCAAATTTGTTATTGCCTATAAACACCACACTTTAAAAAGTAATTTACCAAACATATATAGTGGTGAATTATTTGAAGAAATTTACCAAACCTATGTAGTGGTAATATTTTCGAAAGGATTGAAATTTGGTTGTTTAATAATTTAGTTTACAAAACACAATTTGATTAGGAATTATTGGCCTTGTGCAATTCCGTACATACCCTTCACGTTAGGAATTCTTGGCCTTCCTGATATGCATCAGTTTTATAGGAACCATGGTTACTCCCGGCTGAGTTGATTATCAGCCAAGTTCAAAAATACAAGGTTAGCACAAAGGCCAAGCTCAAAGGGCATTGGACCAGAGAAGTTGTTTTTAGACAGGTAAAGATACCGGAGATTTTTCAATAGGCCAATTTCTGGTGGAATTTTCCCCATGAAGGAGTTGTTATGAATTTGCAATGACTCCAATTGAGACCAGTTACTGATGAGACTAGCTGAGATCTCTCCGGAGAGAAAATTATCAGACAAACCCAATTCAGTTAATTTGGATAGATTTGGCAGGAAAAAAGGCAACTCCCCACTGAGTTGATTCACACCTAAGTCCAAATATGAAAGGTTTGCTCAAAGGCCAAGTTCAGGAGGTATGGTAGAATTGAGGGCATTCATTCGAAGATCAAGAGATTGAAGGTTTTTGAGTTGGCCTAATGAAGATGGAATCTGCCCTGTAAATGAATTGTTCAACAATTCATAAAATATTTTAAAATACACATATCTTTGATATCTTTGGGTTAGACCCACTTCCGCTGCGTGGGGCATCGATCCGACCCTAGGGGTTCCACAACCGCCCCAACAAAATTTTATCGGAGCAAGGCTTAATCACACAACACATGCTGCATGTTTGACATGTATTTGAACATATGCCTCTGTATTTTAATTTAATTATGCATAAGTCATATTGGATATGCATTGCATGTTTTAAATTAAAATTAAAATTTTGACTTTATTATGTTAATGACTTAATTGTCATAAATCTCTCATGATTAAGCGATTACTTTATTTAAGTAATAATATTAGTAATGTTGGAGCATTATTGGATGGCCCGTCTTGTCAATACGGAGATGAATTAGTTCTTACTACTTATGCCCAAGATCGTCATTAGTGTGAGAGTATAAGTGGTCGGAACTTAGGTTGCTCCGGTAAAACATTAGATGTAGCGTGATGAGTTAACGCAGTCACCGATACCGTCATTATTGTGAGGATGTACATACAAAGCTCATTAGTGCACATTCACAAGTATACACCTGGAACACGTCTTAATCCATGATCGTCATTAGTGTGAGGATAAGAAACGGTTCAGGACCAAACTAGGAGTCACATGAATGTGATTGACCTTGGAGGTCTACCTAATGAGTTTATAAAGGTCAAGATCGTCATTAGTGTGAGGCTGAAGTAAATGTCATGAGATCCGCTTCCCGCTATGAAATTTTGATAGTCAAATTTCTATTTTTCCATTAAGGGAGATTATGGAATTACGTAAAGTAGTGGGATGACACTAATAGATTTAAAATTCATAATCAATTAGTGTTATTATTTCAAAATGAAAAATGATCTGCTACTGTTTAAAATATTATCTTGTAGATGGCTGCCGCAAATCCATTGATACGACTTTTGGATTCTAATAAACTAAAAGGAGCCGAGAACTACTTTGAATGGGAAATGAACATTCATCTTGTCTTGGAGTTCGAAAAGTTAAGCCATGTAACCATCAATCCATTGCATGTTGAAATCGATCCTAACTCCACTCCTAAAGAGCGAGAAACTTTTGAAAAATAGAAGGATGATAACCTTCACATCCATTACTCTTCACCATCAATGTACTTCGACATCTTTTTGGAATGTCCGCTAATGCACGTCAAAGATTTCTAGTGGTGCATCATCAAAATTTATCATGAGAATATGTCACTAACAATCTCCCATTTTTTAATGATGGCAACCTTTAAAACTTGTGAGCTTTGAGAGTTCCAAATTTGTTGATGATTTTGCCCCCCCTCAATGTGTGATTGTCTTCAATACAGCTCTATAAAACTTAGACAATCACATTAGTACAAATTTACTCCCCGTTAATATAAGGGCGAGGGATACAAGTTTTTAATCTCATTCTATGATTTTGGTATCAGAGCAATCTCCCCCTTTTTGATGATGTCAACCTTTAAAACTTGTGAGCTTTGAGAGTTCCAAATTTGTTGACGATTTTTCTCCCCATCAATGTGTGATTGTCTTCAATATAACTCTATAAAACTTAGACAAACTCAATAGTATAAATTTGCTCCCCCTTAATAGAAGGGTGGGTGATACAAGTTCTTAATCTCATTCTATGATTTCTCCTCATTTGACATTATAAAAAAGGATATAGAAGTAAAAATTTAGATCCATGAGATACCAAACAATATATGTGCATAAACATATCAAAAAGTTTATTTATCATACACATTTCTCCCTTTTTGCAATGAAATTTAACAATCACGCATAGATCATCAAAATCACTCAAATTAAGCCAATATCCATGCATTTCATTTTCAACCAATAATACTCAATGACAAGGCATATTCAATGCTAAACAAAAATAATCGCATATATCATATAAACTAATAAACCTTATGTGATATTAATTGATATTAAAATAGATTAATAATTGTGATTAAACATAGGATGAGTCCAAATGAAAAACCATTTAAATGCAATTTGCCTAATCACTAGTATGCTTCAAAATCAAGTCCAGTTCATATCAATTTAAATAAGCATACATATCTAAGTTGGAGGAAACGGTACCAATATTTCTGTGAGCACGGATTTTACTTATTACCGTTGTCACAAAGTGACAAATCCACCAATTCATCGAACTCATTTATTTTTTAGGATTGCATTTGATATTCTTCTTTTTTGAGCTTTTTCCTCATATTCATTGAGTCTTTGTGATCATTTCACATTTCTCATTATGAACCATTCCCAAAGCTCCCCTACAAAATCATTTAAGTAAATTTTGGTACCCAAACTTTCTTGGGTCTATAGAGATTAATCTTGGTTCCTTTGGGAACCCAAATAACAATCACATTTTTCTTTTTGATCCAACAATCATAACTTTTGTGACCTTTCATATTACATGCATGACATTCAACATTTGATTTAATGATGTTAGACGCATGTGCATATGATGAATATGTATATGAATTGAATGTCTTCACAAAATAATTTTTCAAATATTTTTGCTTAATGTGAGGCTTAAATCTTAATCCATATTTTCCAAAAATACATCTTTGTGAATCAAGTAGCATTTTAAAATTCTTTTCACCTTGAGTGAAATTGGTCACAATGCATTGTAAGTCATCTACTTTCTTATTCAAATAATCTTTTTTCAATTTTCAACGATTCACAAACACATGATGATTTAGAGGTAGATGCTTCATTTTGCATGTTCTCTACATAATATTCATGCTTTACATTTAAACACATATCCTAATTATCTAAAGCTTGAATTTGTTCAATAAGAGATGCATGCTTATTTTGATCAATAAATACATCATTTTCATGCTTGGTATTTGAGTAAATATCATCATTTTCCAAAGCACTAATTTTATCCAAACATGATGCATATTCATGTTGAAGTGATGTATGCTCTTCCTTAATCAAATTATATTTCTTTCTAAGAGCATCATATTTATCATGCAAATCATTCAACATATCAAGCATTTCATCATAATCAGAAGTATCATTTTTAGAACTATCAATGCTTTCATGCTCTGCTTCATCTCTAGAATTTTCTATATCTATGAATGTTAAATTACAAGTTTCATCACTTGATGAGTTAGAATCAAAATTGCATTCATTCAATTCACGATTTCCTTCATTTAGTAATTCTAAAGATTTCCATAATTCATATGCATTTGTAAATTTGGGAATCCTGTCAATTTTGATTTTATCCAATATTTCGTATAAAAATTTAAGTGCATTAGAATTTATCGAAATTTTTCGCCCTCCCATGATCTCTTTATATCCACCAATATCGTAGGCGAGCAAAAATATGAGCATTCTTCTTTTGTAAAATTTGAAGTCCGTTTAGTCATAAAATTACGGCCTATCGGTGAATGCTCTTTCGACAAAGTATGTTGTGTAGCTTGTAGAGGCCATGATCGATTCTCGGACGATTAAGTCTTTATTTAGAAAACCTTGCTCTGATACCAATTGAAATTGTCTACAAGCACATAATAAACAAACACTCTATACCCGAGAGGGGGTGAATTGGGTGATGATCTAAATTTACAGAATTAAATTTTTTTCTCTCGATTTTACGCTACTAAGTTAGTAGCTTTACCAATTAAGTTTAGGTCAATTTTCTCAAACATAATATAATTTCTAATTGTAAGTTTCTAATTAATATGCCAATACAAAAATAAACTTGCGATAATATAAAAGAGTTTAGGGATAAAGAAAATGACATTGGTGATTTATAGTGGTTCGATTAACTCTTTGTCAACGTCCACTCCCTCAAGTCGCGCTTGACAATTTTCACTAAGTTGAATCCACAACTTACACCGAGTTTTATGTGGCTCACCCGCAACCAAGAGTTTTGTCCCCTCGGTTCACTCCTAACATTTACACAAGAGTTTTATCCATAAGTTAACTCTTAAAACCTTTACAATGAGTTTTGTTCATAGGCTCACTCACAAACCTTTACAATCACTATTTTGAGTATACCTACTCACAAAGGGATTTTACAACCTCAAGTGTTTGATAATTAAGATTTAAACAACAACTTGGGCACTCATAAAAGATAATAAGATTTAAGATGTGAGTTGCTAACCCAAATGTTCTAAACTCACTACTAAATACATGAAGGTGTAGTGTGTGAACTTGAGCATGAGAGTGTATGATAAAGACGATATTATAAATTCTCTATATTTCCCTTGATAGAAATTGTATGAAGGTTCTAAAGTTGGGCAAAAATGAATTTGGGGCTCAATATATAGTGAATGTGTGACCTGCCCCAACAACTCTGTTTGAGACCGATATGCCGGTCTGCCAAGCATAACAGTTATATTACCGTTTGAAGATTCGAACACAATACTGGATTATTGATCGGTATGGAGGCCAGTATGCCTGTATGAATATCGGTATGGGGATCGGTATGGTTCGTGCCGGTTTCTGAGAGCATGTAAGATATGAAGATTAATCGGTTTGAATATCGGTATGCTCTATGCCGGTTCCAGTAGCTGTACAAACACCAGAGAGACCGGTATGGAGTAGCCCAGTTCCAAAGGCGATGCAAAACTGCTTAAAACATAGCAGGGGCACCGGTATGCCGGTGGGGTGACCGGTGATGAACACTAAAAAGTGCACATTTAATAAATGAAAAATTAATCGTTTTACACTTGTAGATACATTAATCCCCTTAATTTAGCATATTTATAAAATAATAATTAATTTTATGTTATATATATTTTTATTGTGTGTTGTTTTTTAATTCTTAAGTAGGTGAAATAATACTTTGGATGCATAACTGGAAAAATAGACATGACATTTGAATTTTGGAGGCCAAAAACATGACACGACATTCTAATTGTGTACAAATTCAAAAATTCCAATCCTGCGTAATTTTTATATTTTGGCCATAACTTTTTATTCTGATATCGGATTGAAGTGATTCTAGTTCCAGATGAAAGAAGACTCAAATATTCACAACTTTATTGTTGACAAGATTTTCTAGTTTTGAAGTTTCCGAGACCGAAATTGATGAAAGATCTAATGTATGTTATTTGTAAATTAAAAAAAAAATTGGTGGAGGGTCACATCTGTTATGGTTAGTGCTCGGAGCACCAATCCGGATCGTATTTATGTTCGATTCATGAATACGAGCAATATTTTGTTTTTCCATAATATTACTTATTTATGGTAGCATCTCTTGTCTTTTATTATATATATTCGATCTAATTCATTAGATTGAAACTAAATCGTGTTTAGTGATATATATATATATATATATATATATATATATATATATATTAGAAAAAGACCCGATAATATATAATGTAGTGCGCAATTACAACGTAGCTTGTAATTGACATTTGGAAGCGTCACTACTAGAAATATATTATCAAATTAAGGTCCTGGTCAAGATTTACTAACACGGGTAGGTTAGTAAAATCCGATGAGACCAGTATATGTCGTATATCGGACTTGGTCCGATGGTTTATCCTAATGAACCATGAGTCTCGGGAGACTTGTATAGACGTGTAGGTGTTTATTTGATAAACATTGAACGACTCACCGAAGATTACCTAATATATGGTACGCCAACGTCAATAGGAATCTTCTCGGGTTGAGTAGCATATTGATTCTTTGACTTGAGATACCATTGTGGATATATGAGTTATCCTCTACACTTAGATGGCAGTCACGTCACCGATCTATTAAGATTAGACCTTCATCTGTTCATTGGGTGTGGACTCATACTCATGATATCTTGTGTGTATCAAGATAAGATCCGTCAGTCCTGTGTACAAGGCATATGTATTCATTATATGATTAGCAATCTGTTAAATCCATGGTCGTGGTATACTTCGGAAGTAAGTTCCGAGTGTTATTTAGAAGATTGCTAATAGATACATCGACACGATTATACCTATAGAGATTTGACGTTTATATCTATATCTCTGGGTTAATCCAGATACCTGTGACATATGAATTATACGTATGCAATGACCTTGACCTGTATGATTCAGCGAGTTTATCCATGGTCATCATAATTTACGGGTGGGTAAATTATGAACACGAAATTTGATTTCGTGACGGATATATCTGAATCTAGAGAGTCTCACTAGTGAAATATATTCGTAGAGCATTATGGAAACTATTATGAATAATACTGATTATTTATAAGTCGTTTAACGGTTAAACGAAACATACATGCAAAATGACCTAATAGTCATTTCTTAATTGATGTGTATTTATATTTAATATTTGATTTTATAAAATACACATCAATAAAATATCAAATTGTGATTTTTGACATATATGATTGATATATGTATTTTGATTATTTAATGTAAATATAATACATATATTTAAGATATTTGTATTTAATTATTTAATTATATAAGTGGAGTCGATACCTTGTATCGCTTTCTCATACGTAGCCGGTGTTGGGGTTGGTGCTCAAGGCGCCAATTCCCGGTTGTATTTCTTTTGAATACTTCTGTAAAACAATATATTATGAATAATATATGCAGTTTCTATAATATAATCTATCTTATTAAATGGTAAAGACGTATTGACCTTAGAATGATTAGTCATGGTACTGTTGCAAAAGCGTCGCAACGGACATTGAGTAGTATCATGAAGTTGTCATTCTCAGACAGTTCTTGGTCAAGGTTTACACTACTTGGTCAGTATAGTAAACCCGTTGAGACCGGTACATGTCGTATACTGGAATATATGATTCCAATGGTTTCTCAATGAACCATAAGTCTTGGAGACTAGTATAGACGTGTAGGTGTTTATAGAGGATAAACACTGAACGACTCACCGAAAATTCTTAATGGATGGTACACCAGCGTCAATAAGAATCTTCTCGGGTTGAGTAGCACTTGTGATTCTTAGACTTGAGATGTCATTGTGGCCACATGAGACATCTTCTACACTTAGATGGCAGTCACGTCACCGATCTATTTAGATCAGACCTCCGCCTGTTCGTTGGGTGTAGACAGATCCTCAGGGTGTCCTATGTGTATCAAGATAGGATCTGTCAGTTCTGTGTATCAGAGCATAGGTAGTCCATATGATTAGCAATCAGATAAAACCATGGGCCCGTGGTAAAGTTTAGAAGCTAGTTCTAAACATTATTTTAGAGATTGCTAATGGAATAGTCGACTGGATAATCCCCATAGAGATTTGACGTTTACATCTGTATCTCTGGGATTTATCCGGATACCTGTGACGGAGGAATTATACATTTGCCATGACCTCGACCTGTATGGTTCAGCGAGATTATCCGTGATCGTCATAATCTACGGGTGGATAGATTATGGACACGAAATTAGATTTCGTGACGGATATACCTGAATCTAGAGAGTCTCAATAATGAAACATACTCGTAGAGCACTAGAGCAATATTAATAAATAATATTGATTATTTATAAAGTCGTTTAAAGGTTAAATGCAAGATACGTGCTAAAGGGACTAGATAGTCATTTGCCTAATTATTGTGTATTTACATTTAATACTTGATTAATTTAATACACATTAATTAATAGTCAAAATGAATTATTTGACTTATATCCTAAATGAATATATGTTTTTAATATTTAATGTAAATATTATACATATATTTAATATTTGTATTTGATTAATTAATTGATTATTTAATTGTTAAATGATTAAATTAATTAAAATATAAATATCTTACATTAGGATATTTGATGTAAATGATATTAGTTGTCTTTGTTGACTTTATATAAATATCATTAAAGTGTTTTTTAGATATTTATGCAAGTTGATTAAATGAATTTGAAATGAAAATTGAAATTAATATTTTTGTATTTGGCTTTATGAATTTCGGCCAAGGCAAATGTTGTCCAAGTATATATTGTTTTTCATTTCATTTTATTGATAACCTAATACACTTTTCAACATAAACTCCATTGAAGAAACAAAAGGAGCTTGAGAAAAGAAAGATAAAATCAAGAAAGCTTGGAAATTTAGTAAGTTTCTTGAACTTGCTATTAGTAAGGAAATTGTTCCTTAGGTTCTAGGCTTTAATATATGATATTCTTAGGTTATTTCTTTCTTTGTTCCTTGTGGTTTTTGTTGATGGAAGTTTTGATGGAGGTGTAAAGCATGTGTGATGAAGGAAGTGTATGACTATTGTAGTAATAAGCTTTCTTTTAAGGTTTTAGAAACCATGTTGCTAATCTAGAGTTGTTGACCCACTCTTAAATGACCTAGATTTGATCTTGAGTTGTTTCATTGTGTTGAGACTTGGATTGGATGGAAGAATGATGATTGAAGTAATTGATTTAACCAATTTGGTCTAATTTGTCCAATTTGATGAAATTGAAAAATTAGGGTTCATGACCAATTCCAAATTTGGGGTTTTTCATATATTTTGTGTATTTGGATGTGTATATGATTCATATAAATTTTCATGTTGATTGGATTACATTTGGATGTGTTTTGAGACATGAAATGACAAAAGGCACAAAATGCCCACCATTGGGAGCATTCGGCCAATGAGTTAAAATTTGGGGATTTTAGTGCTTTTTGTGTTTTGATGTTTTGAACATGCTAAGTTCATCTTAGAAATGATTTAGAATCATTCAAAATTGATTAGATCAATTTCGGACTAAAATGGACAAAATATCAAAGTAAGGGTAATTTGGTAAATTCACTTAAATATGATTTATTGAATTTTATTTCATAATTTGATTATTGGAATATTAAATAAATATGTTTATTTAATTAATCCGAGAAAAAGTTTTGAAATCGGAAAATACGATTTTCCACCGCTTCCGCTGCGTTACCGGATTCAGCCCCCTAAAAACCCCTACAGCCGGTTCATCTTCCTCAATAAGATTAATGTCTACATGAGGTGAGATCAAAAACCCATACCTCTCAGGTTGTTTTCTGACTCTCTCCGACTTACGTGGTTCTTGTGTATTATAAGATTGTGGAACAATCTCATCCCTGATGGACTGTTCGTGTTCCGTGAGGGGGTCAGTGCCAGGAACAGTATCACTCTGATTTTCATCGAGTTCTACTTTCCTCCCATTTACCACTACATTCATGAATTCCTTTTCGAGGAAAACTGCATGAAGAACAACAAATATTTTGTTCTTTTATGGGTTGTAGAAATAATATCCTTTCATTTCCTTAGGATAACCTACAAATAGGCACTTATCCGATTTGGGTTCTAGTTTGGTACTATCCAAACGTTTAACATATGCCCAGCATCCCCAAATCTTCAGGAATGAGAAACCCGGTTTCTTTCCTGTCCATATTTCATATGGAGTCTGTTCAACAGACTTTGACAGAACCTTATTCAAAATAAGTATTGCATTGTTTAATGCGTATCCCCAGAAGGAAATTGGTAGCTGTGTGCGACTCATCATTGACCTTACCATGTCCAACAAAGTTCAGTTTCTCCGTTCAGACACACCGTTCAATTGAGGTGTTCCGGGAGGAGTCCATTGTGAAAGAATACCATATTCTTTCAAGTAATCTTGAAACTCATTGCTTAAGTATTCTCCATCACGGTCCGACCGTAATGTTTTAATACTTTTGCCAGATTATTTTTCTACTTCGTGTCGAAACTCTTTGAATTTCTCAAAAGTTTCCGACTTGTGTTTCATAAGATACTAATAACCATAACGCGATGCATCATCCGTAAAGGTTACAAAGTATTCATATCCATCTCTAGCCTGGCTAGACATGAGCCCGCATACGTCACTATGAACGAGGGCTAACAGCTCGGTGGCACGTACACATTTACCACTAAAAGGTGTTTTAGGCATTTTACCTAACAAACAAGATTCGCAGACATCATATGAATTAGGATCAAATCCGTCCAAGTATCCATTCTTCGAAAGTGTGGATATACGAGTTTTGTTAATGTGTCCTAGACGACAATTCCATAAATAAGTATCATCTGTTTTACTCAATTTGAGCCTTTTGTTTGTCATGTTATATGTTTGAGATTCGTTTATATTCAAAATATAAAGACCATTATTCACATCTGTTGTACATATCTCAATATCATCTTTATAAACAAAACACTCAGTGTTCCTGAATACAAAGGTATACCTGCATCGGGTTAAGATACATATATAATATTCCTAGTCAAACTAGGTACAAAATAACAGTCGCCTAATATAAGTACATACCCTAAGGGAAGATTCAAAACCTAGGTGCCAACGGCCAAAACAGTGACTTTCGTCCCATTTCTGACTCGCAGGTCGATGTCCCCTGAAGCCAGTCTCCTCGTATTCTGTAGATCTTGCACATCAGTACATATGTGAGTACCACATCCAGTATCAAAAATCTAATTTTTAAAACTAGTAGTGGACATGTTTATTTCAATAACAAACATACATGAAGCCGGAGCCTTGCCAGTCTTCGCAACCTTCAAGTTTGTCTGGAACTTACGGCAGTCACGCTTCCAGTGACCCCGTTTGCCACAGTATAGGCAGACGTCTTAGGATTTGTCTTTTGTCTTCATAGAAGACTGTGACGATTGAGTCTTGCCCTTCTTTTTCTTCTTATTAACTCCCACATAAGCCTTCGTCCAAGCCTTGGGCTTCTTGGATGTCGAAGTAAGATGCGCCTCGCGCTTTTTGCCTTTCTGAAGCTCTAGCTCTGCCTCTTTCAGCATAGCCATTAACTCTCCAAGAGTTTTCTCTTAGTTCATCATATTATAGTTCATGATGAACCCGCCCCAGCAGTCGGGCAAAAACTGTAAGATCAAATCTATGGAAGTCTCGGCCTCGAAGGTAATGCCCAGCTGACCCAGCTGTTCCTTCAATTTCAACATCATCGCATAAGGATCCAATCCATTGTTCTGACGACAAAACTGATGAGTCATTGCAGCAAGCATAACGGATTGAGCAGTAAAGTTATCATCACGATGAGTCTTCCAAAGCTCATGCTCTACTGGCTGCTCAAGTCCGGGCTCAGGCTCGAGAGGTCTCTCTATTACATAGAGTAACTTCTTAGCTCCCAGGACTATCTTGAGGTTCATTTCTCAGTCTGGAAAATTTGCGTCGTTAAAGACATTCTCACCATGATTATGTCCCTAACGCTAATCTTTCCAGCCATTTTGATTGCTATAGTCAAACTATCTAATCAAGTGTTTCAGGTACACTCAAATGCAATAGTTACTATAGTCCAACTATATAACCAACTACAAATGGAGTAGTGTTGAGTACAATCTAACTGTTCAAAGAAAACAATAAAATAATATTAGTCCAACTAATATATATAATAACGAGAAATAATAATAACAAAGCTCGCATATTAGCGAGTATTAAACAAAATTGCAAATTTAATACTAGCCTCCCACTAATTTTTGGTGAGCCTCTAACCCTCCGTTAAGTACTCGGGAAACCTAGTTTCCTAGTGGGCTAGGATCCCGTTAAATAATACACAACCTTGACTTTGGCCAACAAGTTATATAAAATTTAACTAGGTAGATCTCTAAGATCAATTGGATCTCATCCAATTCCTAGATCCGGTAGGTGGACATCCAAATTCGAAATATATATCCAATATATTTCCTAACATGTTTCCTCTAAATCAACTAAGCCTTGGCTTTGGCTCAACAAGCTTAATGATTCCAGTTAAGCGCGACCCATTGACAGTGGGAACGTTTTGTAATCCACGTCGATGAACAAGAGTGACATTGACTTTGGTCAACAAGTCATAACTGCCCAAGACATGCGATATTAACAAAGCTTTCATGGTTCAAACACATCTGTGATTAGACTCGGCCACGGTTCCGGTTCGGAACCGGAACCGAACCGGAATGGGACCGGTTCGGTTGGGGTTCCACCCGGTTCCGGTTCCGGTTCCGGAACCGAACCGGAATGGGACCGGTTCGGTTGGGGTTCCACCCCAACTCGAACCGGTCCGAACCGGTGGAACCGTACGGTTCCACCGGTTCGTACGGTTCCAACCGGAACCGAACGGTTCCGGTTGGAACCGTCGGGTTCCTGTTGGAACCAACAGGAACCCTACGACCCCCAACGGCTACTAGCCGTTGGGGGCCAAATTTCCCCCAACGGCTAGTGCCGTTGGGGGATGCAGGGAGCCGTTTGGCTCCCTGCCAAAAAAAAATAAAAAAATAAAAAATTTATATTTTTATTATATAAAATAAAAATTACTAATGTACCCCTAATAACGGTAATAAAATGGTTATATTTAGGGGCATTTTTGGTATCAAAAAAATTCTAAATTCTATAAATATGATTCATTTTTCATAATTTCATCACACCAAATTCTCAACTCTCTCATTTTCTATAATTCTGTTATTCGCAATTATTCAATTTTCTTATTTTCTTCCTAATTTCGCAAACGAAAATGGCAAGCTCATCTGAGAACATAATGTCAAATATGCCAACCCAAGAGAGCGGCCCTAGTGTCAGTGCACAATCACGGAGAAGAGAAGTTAAGGCTCGGTCCTCGGATATTTTCAAAATTCATTTTAATTTCAAGAGATGTTCCAACATGTTGGAATTCTACTTATTTTCTTTTATGTCAAGCATTTCAATACAAAGATGCATTATGTAGTTTTTTTTCTCAACATGTTCAAAATATCACACTTTATCCTAGTCAATGGGATATTTGTGAAATTTTTTTTAGATATTTTAAAAGTTTTTAATGATGCTACTTTAGTTTTTAGCGGCGTTTATTATCCTACAACACATTTATTTCTTCTTGAGAGTTTAAATATTGTTGGCACTCTCGATGAGCATGTTGACAGTAGCGATCCTAATGATATTGTTTTGTTAGAAGCCATTACTGTTATGAAGTTAAAATGGTTAAACTATTTTAGAGAAATTCTTTTACTTTATCTTATTGCTGCTGTTTTTTATCCTAGATTTAAATTAGAAGGTTTAAATGGTGCTTTACAAGCTTATTATGGTTATTTAGGAATATTAGATGAAATTGACATTACTAGATTAATGACGAAATTAAGAAATAATTTAATTGAGTTATTTAATGATTATATTGTAAGATATAACTTAGGAACATTAGGTCAATCTAGTAGTAGCGAACCGGTAATTCAAACAAGACTTAGCGCAGGGGATCATTGGTTATTGCAACGAAATAAAAAAGCTAGGGATACGACAACTAATAACCCTGAATTAGATAATTATTTATCTACAAATTTTGAGTTTTCTAATGAAAGTTTATGCAGTAAAAATTTTAAAATCCTTGAATGGTGGAACCGGCATCAAAATATATATCCGGTTTTATCTATTATTGCTAAAGAGATCTTGGCAGCACCTATTTCCACCGTTGCGGTTGAGCAAGCCTTCAGCTTGGGAGGTAATATATTGGAAGCTAGGCGATCTTCATTACATCCAAGCACTCTAGAAGCAACAGCTTGTGTGGATGATTGGACTCGAGCTGATCTGAGACAACAAGAAGATGTCCCCGATGATTGTGAAGATTTGTTCGATAATGCTTCTGCAACAAGTGCAAGCGGAACCGGAGCCGAAGAATCAACCGATAATGATGATTGATAATTGTAAATTATAATTTACAAAGGGGATATGTCTAAAGACTAAAACTTGTAATGGAACTACGTGAGCTTTGATTCCTCACCCTTGGAGGATACGTAGGCAACTTAAATTTTTAAAAATTTAAGCTCAAGCTCTTCAATGTAATAAATTTTTTTTTATAATTTAATCTCATTTTTTTATTTTAATTAATTAAAAAAAAGGAACCGAACCGAACCGGAACCGAACGGTTCGGTTCCGGTTCGGTTTTCGGTTCCGGTTCCACACTTGTGGAACCGGAAACCGGCCGGTCCGCCGGGTCTATCTGTGATAGACAATAATCTTGACTTTGGCCAACAAATCAAAGCCAATCTTGGATCTTGAGAGAGAACCACTCAATGGAAGGAAACGCTTAATATTAAATGCGAGGGCGTTTTCATAATTTGGCAACCAATTTATTATCTTTGATTAGGTCTCATCATACACCCTTAAATATGCATTCTAAAAGCATAATAAGGCGCGATAAATATAATAATGATACGCTGATGGATATATACAATTTGTTCCTATAACAAATCTATCTATTTTCTTTTCTTCTCTCCCGCTAGCACTTTACATTCTTCTAAGTACCCAATTACATAACACTATAAGAAACCTCTTTTACATTGAGGGGAATTGGTGAGAAGAGAAATACAATGAGAATGAGAGGTGATAGGCTGAATACGCAGGTCCAATTTCAAATAAATACAATATTTACAATAATTTCCAAAATTGCCCCCACCCATCTAATATCCATCTGATATATATTATTCAAACAAATACATCCAAGCATTCACACATAGCATGTTGTCAATCAATCTAATCTAATCTAATTAATTAATTCTTCAATTAATGACCATCCAATGTTCATACAACGATTTGATTTGCGCGAGTCCAACTCGTTTAAGAATAAATACTCAAAATAAGTATTCTTGAATTATATCGAACTACAATATTAAATTCAATTTAAATTGTATTCAATACTAATTCAAGTTTAATTCCAAATTAAACAATTACACTTATTATATAATTAAAAAATATATATTTTTTAGACTTGGATTCCAAATCCAATCTTAATGGCCTCAAAGACCCATTTAGCATCCAATGCCAATTCTATTAGGTCCAATAAGCTTTAATTAATTCGTTAGGCATGGACTTTTGGCCATTATGGATCAAGCCCATAATGTATTGGCATATTTAGGAATCACCATATGTCATAAATTAATTTTGGCCCATTAGGCCCAATAAGATTATTAAAGGCACAAAAGTCATATTTTGGACTTTTATGGAAATAGTTTAGGCCCAATTGGATCCAACCCATTTGTCCACAACCAAACTTGGTCCAACCAAGCCCATTAATCCAAATATAACCAAATTAGCCCAATTAGTATTTTAGGGATGTAGGACACAGATGTTGACGACACTGTTCTAGGCTCGCGGCCTAGTTGGGAGTACGGAATAGTCTGCGGGGGAACTAAACCGGAGATACAACATGGAGTTGCCACCCGGTGTGAACCGGGAAATGATTTAAGGCCGCACTCACCCCTTGCAAGGGAAGACCACAAACCGTTGGGTTCAGAATGGTCCCTTACTTATGTCAATTGTAATGGATGGATTTGTGTAATATTAACCAAGTCTACAAGACATACATTGGTAAAACTATTCTAAATTCCTATAGATCTAAATCTAAGTTCGCATGCTTTGAAAGTAAGTTTTCATAACGGTAAACATTCGGCATCACACATCAAACATGCTACATACATAGTAATCTAAACATACCTTAACTTAAATTCCTCATACAAAAGGTAAATAACTAAAACATGCTTGAAATAAAGCAACATTCTAATGGCCTAATCATGTTCAAATACAAGTTGGATGAAATGAAATACATGAATCCTTCAAGTGATACGGGGCATTTTATCCCGAGTGCAAACCATAATACCATCCATTCGGATTCGGCTATGGAATTTATATCCCGGTTTCCATCCAATATACCACAAGCAAGATCACATATTCCATTCACCCGAAATCACATCACATATTAAGTCATTATTTCATGTGAACAAATTCCAAATAACATGCTAAACTAACTATTCAAATTAAACACATTTTCTAAGTCATTATTTCATGTAAATAAATTCCATACAACATATTAAACTAATCATTCATGCTAAACACATAAAATACATCTTCTAAGTCATTATTTCATGTAAATAAATTTAATAATATAAACCCTCAGGTCTAACCTTTTGTGTCGTTCTTTGGAGGTGCATTATACGGCCGTTAGAAAGGCTAAGACAACACGATTCCATCGGTTCGCTGTTTCGATGTTTTGCTCAATGTTTCGCCGTTTCGTTCGCTGTTTTGAGTTCGTTTCGCTGCGATTCAAGTCTCCACACTCGACTCACTGGTTTGCAGTGAATTAGGGGGTGTTTTGGTGAATTTTAAGGGATATTGAACTGCCGTTTGCTTGGTTTCTCAAAGACTTTCGAGTTCAGTTTTTTACTCACTGTTTTGATGATTTTGGGGACTGTTTTGAGTGTAATGAGCTGCTGTTTTGGGCGTGATCAATGAGGGTGATTTAGGCAGTTTGTGTACTGGTTTGGGGGCTGAAATGAGGGTTATTTAGGAGTTGGTTTCAGGGGTTAAATGAAGCAGTGGTTTGGACGTGTAATGGGACTGTTTGGGCGTGTTTCTTGGGGCTGGAATGAGAGGCTAATTTGCGTGAACTATAAAGACAAGGTGAAGGGCTGAATAGATGTGTGTGAGAGGCAGTGAAGGGCGTGACTTTCAGGTCTAAATGGAGGCTAGATGATGTACTGAATTGGAGGCTTTATGCGTGTCTTGAGGCGGTGAGTTGAGGGCTGATTAGAGGCGTGAGAAGGGGCTGTGAGGGCTGACTTGAGGCGTGAACAAGGGGGCTGAGTGGAGAGCTGCTTTTTGATGGTTTAGGCGTGACTTGAGGCACTGACTTGAGGCATGTATGGGCGTGACAAGGGGCTGAATGGAGGATGGCCTTTGGGCGTGACTAAGGCAGTGAAGGAGAGAGTTGTGTACGTGAGAGCAAAGGGAGGCAAGAGGCTGTTTTGTTCTTCAAAATGCTTAAGTGTTTGATCAATGTATGCTAGGTATGTGCTTGGTGTTTCAAGGCAGAAAATGAGGGTTTAAATAGGCAAAAAAGTGTGCATTAATTGGGTTGGCAAGTGATGTCAAAGGATTATTAATTAGGTAGGCTAGCTTGGTTGAAAATGAAGGGAAAGTTAATGATAATGGTGATGCTTTGTTGAAAATGATCAAAGGTGGTGATATAATTGTTGTCTTTGTTGAAAATAAAAAAAACAAAGTGATGGAAAATGGTCATGGGCGTGGGGTTTAAGCATAAATGGTGTGGGGTTGATTCATTTAATGGCTTGGAAAGTTGATACCAAGGTAAAAGTGAAGTCAATGGTTTAAAGTAAGTTGGTAGAAGGGTAAATCATGTTTGAATAGTGCATGGAGGAGTGAAAATGTGTGCATGGGCGTGGGATTCTTAGATGGTGGGCTTGGTGCTTAATTTGTCTTGGTTTCATGGGCTTTGGATGTGGATTTAGGTGTTTAGGTGGGCTTAGAGTGGTTTGCGGCGATTTCGGGCCAAAGATACACCTCGAAACGAAGATTCAACAAACGAACTCCGAGCGAACTTAGCAAATCAAAACCAATAATATGTCAATTCTTGACTTCTCATTTCCGACGACCGTTTTCTGTGACTTCCACGACTTAAAGGTAGTGCCTCCTTACGAGACTCATCATCGGGTTTGGTATGCAAAAATGCAATACCTACAAGGGACTAATTTAAATTAATACAATATTCCAAATATTACAGTAATCCAATTTAAGTGTAATTAACATAACTAATTAATTAATCTAACATTTCTAAAATATTAATTAATCTAATTAATCATGTTTATCATTCCAATTCATGTCCAACACAAATTGAAGCAAAATCAAGTCTCCAACAACATGCATACTCACGGCAATAACAAGAAATAAATATCCAATTTGATTTCAATCCAATTAAATCAACATTCAGCATATATATCATGCTATTAACACATCCAGTGTCAAAATTTAAAAAATCACCATTAGTTATTCTAAGGTTATTTTCGGCCAACATAAGGAATTGGGGAAATTTGATCCAATCAATTTTTCAACAATCCAACAATGCACAACTCTAAGTTATCATCATCTAACATCAACCAACAACTCAATTTTGAATTTTCATGCTCCAACCAAAAATCCCTAATTAGAGTTTATGAATCCTAGATTTCAAAATTAAATTTAGCAAGGCTCTAGATACCATTGTTAGTCTCTAAGACATGCCACAAGATCCTAAATGTGATTTTATGTGTGAAAAATCAAGTAAAAGTGGCTGAATCACTTACATTGATTTGGAGAAATTCGAAATTTTTCCTTTTGGATGAAGCTCCAAGCTTGTTGATTTGTTTTTTGTTCCTTGGGTGAGTTTCCATATCACCTCAAATGACTCCTCCAAGTGCTAGCTTTGTGAAATTTTTGATGCAAAAATTTCTCACCAAAGAGAGGAAGGATCGGCCAAGGAGAGAAGAATAGAGAATGTGAGTTGTTTTCCAAAAACTTGGTTGGTGTGTGTTTAATGCTTTACATTAAATAAAGCCAACTACTTCCATCAATTGTAGACATTTGATGTAAGTGATGTGGTCCCACCATATTTAAATTCAAAATTTGTGTTGGCTTCCTCAACACACAACTAGATTTGGGCTCGGGTTCGTTTAATTCCGATTAAAAGAATTTTCCGTCGCTACATAATTAAATCCAATTTAATTAAATAATTATGCCTTGTAAAATTATTACGATAGTCACTTTCGAATTAATTCTAAATTAATTTGTTCGCCCGAATTAAAATCCAATTTTAATTTCGTATTGAAATCTGATTTCAATTAATACATCTGATATATTATTTTAGCCCCAAATAAATAAATTAAATAGAAAAATCTAATTTAACTATTAAATTTATTTTATCGATTAATTCTAAATTAATCGCGTTCTCTCTTCTATACGAATTTAATCCCAGATTAATTCTTACCGTAATTAATCCTAAATTAATTTTCTCTCTCAAAATTAATCTCATATTAATTCTATTTGAGTCAAATATCATTGGTGAATCTTTGGGAAGCGATCCAAGAGATTCTTGGATATGTTGGCAGTAAATACGGTTATCGGTCTATCCGAACACATGCGTACCATGTATCATGTTCTCACCGATTTACAAGACATGGTTGGCTTCTAGCAAAACATTGTGCCTACCCAATTCTCCCAAAATATTCGCCGAGGAATATCATATGTATCAGGCATAGTAATACTAATAGTATGTAATGCGTAATACGATCCAGTATCAGATGTCACATACGAAGCATATATCGGATCTCGAGTAACTAGTCTCTATAATCGGAAAGTCATGACCTAGTCATACTATCCCGATAGCTGCAGCTTTTAAGAGTACTAGTTCCGTATCATGTGTGACCATCATCTCCATATAACTGAAGTGATACTCCCATCTTGACATCACATCCAATATACTACGATTCTCAGTAAACCCAATACAGGCGTACACAGAATCTGTTAAAGCTCCAGACGACCAGAACTAGAGTATACTGATTATCGCAAGTAATAGCGACGTAAGTCTCAGGTTAAAGATCACATACACCTACCCTGATTCGGATTCCCATTGACACATAGTCATACTACCAATGAGATTCCGAGTGGGTCTATCCAGAGCGAACGGTTCCTGGTCCAACGGCTAACAGAATCTCTTATTACACTTGCATAAGTATCCAATACCTAAATATATGAGAACTATGACGTTAAGCTTCCATAACGCGCACAAGTGTAATACTAGTCTATTATGCATTATCAATGTCCAGTTTCGATAATACTTCGACTATGGATATTTAATGATTAAACCGTTCGTGGATTAATATCGTCTCATTTCTTATTAATCTGATTTAACCATATAGACTTTTATCATTAATATATATCCAAGTAATCTAATTACAATAATGATAAAATAACAATTTCATTTTGTCACATAGTTAATTTGTACAAAAACACAATGTTCTTTACAAATAGTGATGTTATGGGTCATAATTGTCCAACAGTTAAGAGGTCTTGAAGTTGCAGAGAGTGCTTGAGTTCTTGTTGAAAGCATTTTGAGGAAAACGAATTTGGAAAAAATGAGGAGACGAGTGAGCATTGCCTTTAAATAGGGTGCTCGGGCAGATCTTGGTAGTTGATTTGGAATGAGAGAAACGAATTAATGACACGTGCTTCCCCGATCGCAGCCATTGAATTCAAATTAAGGGCTCAAATAAGAGCCACGAGCTCGGTCCATCTCAGCCACCCGAGTTTTGGCGTGCAAGTCATAGATATGTGACACTTGGCACATTGGGGAGACAAAATAAAAAAAAAAGATATGGTGGATGTGATGGGCATTTAAGAAAGACAATTATGATATCGCATATTCCTAGGGATGTTTCAGAAACCCTATGAATGCATTTTTAAATGACAGTGAAAGAAAGATAATCATCACAAAAAAGACATATTTGGAATTATATAGAACAACTTGTCCTGATGAAGATGAGCTTGGGAAAAGTTGAAGTGATATAGCGTTCTTCAAAAAGGCCAACAACCCGAGGATACTGGTTCGGTCTACACCACCATCTTTTATAAAGTTCCTGATATCAACTCACTATCTCGTTGATATAAAGAAATATAGGACAAATGTTGAGGCGGTTTTTCACCCCAAGAAAATTTCAAATACCGAAGAGAGGTGGAATGAGTATTATACTTAGTCAAAAATTGATGATAAAGGCCCAATGGCTCGGAGAGACCCAACCACACGATCCAGATGAGTTCTCCCAAGGATGAAATATGTTGATGATGAAGTAAGTTGGGATACCGAATCGGTGTTGATTTGGGGTTTTATGAGAGTTTGTTGAAACCGACCCGATAAAGTCCTTATGTGTCAACCCAACCTGGTTGAAAGAGCTGAATGAAGCTTTGATAGTGTCATCTACCTCGATATGCCAATCTCTGAGGAGCGAAAATGGGATCACCGGTCGATCTATACTAGGGTCATATGACGTATGCCCTAAGTGTGAAGATAAGCTTCTAGATTGCTAATGATGACTATGTGAAAGCAACAGTTCTTATTGGAAGTAGCCTCTGCCAGCCGTCATAGGCCGGTGCAGTGGCAGATGATGAGTGGTATTTCTATCACTATTTCCCACTCATTTAACCTAATATTTTGTATAGTTTCTTGAGTTTTGTGAACGTTTTGATGTATTTTGTGTTATTTTGCAGATAAATAAAGTTTTGAAAGCATTGGAGACAATTTGGGGGCAAAATGGACAAAATTGGACAAAAAGGGCAAAATCGTCATTTCAGCGTCGCGACGCTGAAGCCTTGCGCGTCGCGACGCCCAGCGTGCGCCGAATCTGCTAAAATGCGCCGGGTCCACAAATCAGAATCTGAGAAAAGTTTGACTTTGCTAACGTGCGCCGTGACACGTGTCACCATCACAACGGAGATGCTAAAATGCGCCATGCCACGTGTCGAAATCTTATTGCTCGGACGGCCACCGCCCCACGTGTCATCCTACGTGTCGCCACATCATCTTCCACATCAGCAGCCACGTCAGCAAGTCAACCGAGTCAACATGCCATGTCAGCATCAGCCAATCACAGCGCGACACGTGGCGAAATCTTATTCGTCTGACGGCCGCCGCCCCACGTGTCGCCACGTCGCCTTCCACATCATCAGCATGACGCAAGCAATGACGTCATGAACAGTTGACACGTCATCGTGACGCAAGCAATGACGTCATGAACAGTGCCACGTCATCGGATAAGATTCTGAGCCGACCAACCAGCGCGTGACACGTGTCGAACTGTACCCAGCGGCGCGACGCTAGTACAATTTGGGCGTCGGGACTCTGGACCCTTACTCGAGCCTATAAATAGAGATCGAATTTTCAGTTTTCATTACACCTTTCTCTCTCTTTTCTTAGTTCTAAATTGAGAGCTTCTCTCTCTAGAATATTTTAGTTTAAGTTTTGTAAATATTTTTAATTACTTTTTAATAGTAATAGTAATTTTACTTTCTTACTTCTTACAATTTTTACTATTTACTATGTGTAGGTAACTTTTCACCGCTAAGGTAAAAAGGTAATTCTTTTACTATTGCTATTTAGATTAATCTCCCTAAAATATAATATATAAACTATTTATAACCGGACTTAATAAGGATACCGCCAGATTGGTCGGTTGGTTATTAAATAATTATTCCGCCTTTATGGCTGGTTTATTTTTGTTCCGCCTTTATGGCTGGTATATTTCTGTTCCGCCTTTATGGCTGGTTAATAACAAATATTACCGCCTTTATGGCTGGTTGATAAAATTATCACAAGTATATATTATATTTTATGGGAGATTTCTAAATAGTATTTAGTAGAAGTTAATTCTTTTTTCCTTAGCATTTTATTTATTTTTCTGCATTTACTTTTTAGTAATTTTTATCTTTGTTTTACTAGTCCTAACTATGTGTTGTAACTAAGTTAGTATTCTAGGTGTGATGATTTCTAATATCACCGTATTAATAAAGGGTTAGATTATAGTTGGGGTAATTAAAAGAGTTATTTGTTGAGTCATAATCTTAATGCTTTTTATTAACCGATCACTAATAAAATTGATTAGGTAAACTTAAAATGAACTAGACATAGGGATTTTAAGTTTAAAACCTTAGTCTCAACAACCCACGATCTTCCTTAAGGATAGATAAACCTTTAATAGATTTCCTTACAGGATAGGAATATACCTGTTGGGCGGGGGTAGTCATAATTGGAACTCAATCTTAATGAATCTAGGTAATTTAATTGACATAGACATATGGTTCAATTGGATTATACTAGGTATTTGTAAATGATCATTCGGAAGAGGCTTTTACATAATTTAGTGTTCCAGATTAATAATTCAATATTTTACCCAACTATGATTTAACTACTTCATCTTTTAATTGATATTAGAAAGATTCACAACCCTAAATCTTTGAGTCTTTTATTTTCCTTAGTATTTTCTTTTGTCTTTTTATTTATTTATTTATTTAGCAACTCTACAAATCAAATCATTTCAAGCAATCAATTCCCTTCTCCCTATAATTAGATATCTGTAAATAAATAGTATCAACAATTAATAACAACAGTAGAAATTAAGTCCTCGTGGGATCGATATTTTTATACTACTTGAACGATACGTGCGCTTGCGTTATACGTGTGTGTTTACGCCGGTCAGCAGAGAGGCGGCATAGCAGAGTCGCCAGAGGCCAGAGTAGTGATAGTGAAATGGGTTGATCTGATTGGCCAATCTAAGGGTAGTTGAGGAGAGTTGTAACGACAATGATGACAATGTGACATGTGATGATGTCAGCGGCAGTAGAATAGTGAATTTGAAAGCTTATATAAAGGGGTTGAAGTCTCATATTCAATGGTTAACAAATTATGCATCTCACAACTTGTAAAAAGTTAAGAGCTTAAGAACTAGTGATAGAGAGAGAAAGCAGGTCAGTCGTCTGATACCTTAAGAAAATTGTATCGGGCCTGTATAAGACCCGAAGTGTATTATCACTTTGTTTTGTGAGTTAATTTTCTCATTGTAGCTCGGGTCGGTCTTGACCCTGAGCAATAATAAAATACCTCATTTCTCTCATGGACGTAGGTATAAACCACTTTCCGCAGAACCACGTAAACTCTGTGATTTAACTGTCTGCTTACTAAGTTTGCTTTGGTTCTCAACTAACTAAACAAATTCATTGTTGAATGAGATTTGTTCGATGGGTTAATTTTTCATATAATCCTTATAACGAAAAACAGCTGTCAACAATTGTTTTTTTTAAACATGCCCTTAGTAGCATATGAATATGTCCTAATTGATATTTTTATTAACCAATTTTTTTTTGAAGTATGACAAGATTGAATTGTAAGTATATGACACAGCTTAATGGGTTGTTCGTTTGAGTTAATTTCTTATTGGTTAGTTCGTTTTTTCATGGAAATAAATTTTTTGAAAAAAATTTAGAATTTTTGGCCGGTTATAGTTCACCTTAACTCACATAAAGCTTCATCTCTAGCTGTCTTGTGGTAGGTAAGATGTAATAACCAGAGTGTTTTTCTAACAGTATTACATAAATGCATATATAATAAAGAAATCCAGACTCTATAAATGCATCCTTGTGGGAAAAGAAAAAAGAGAAGAGTCAACGTGAACACTCATTTTGATATATATAATACCTCAATTTATTTATGTATTTGGTCAAATCAGCATAAGCTGTCCCTCAGCCCCACTAGCAGCAGCCTGGAAATGGTGAATGGCTAGGAAACATAGTGAGAAACTGGCTAAACAAAATTTTTCCATGAGCCAAGTACACACAATGAATCAAAGTCAACTTCTGACCAGCCAAAGAAATTAAAAAAAAAAAAAAGAAAGAAAGGTCATAACTACTATAGGCAAATTCTTAGTCCCCACTAGGAACTTTGAGTAATGAGATTGACTTGGAAGACCAACTGGAATGCTCTTTATGTATTAAAAGGGTAAAACATGCTGAATACTTTTGAAAATTTGTAGTTGAAATTTAGACCAAGAAAAGATCAGGTTATGTACATGAATGGTGATGAATAACTGATGTAGAAAAGCCAAGGATTTTACACATCTAGGGCATTACAACTCAATAATCTTATTGTACAGGCAATTATTAAACCTTGAAATTTTACAAAACCTTGCTTATCTAAAATCACATTATGTTCTATTTTTGAAGGCTTGTAAGCTTGCTAATGGTTATCATGTCAAGTGGCTCAGGGAGGTATGCCTGAGTTTTTGCTGATAATTCTTGTGCCACAAAGCGCATGGTAGGTCGTGTATCTGGAGTGGTACGTGTGCATGCTAAGGCTACGTTTATCATGAATACCACTGCTTCTGCTAATTGTCCTGTGGGAGGTGGAAGCCGCTGGTCTAACACATCCTTCAGAAACAGTTCCGGATTGTCTGATGATGTTGATTCCGATATGGAAGTCAGGAGTTCACCCGGATGTTTTCCCATCATAACTTCCAGTGCCACCACTCCAAAACTATAAACATCACATTTATCTGTGACCCGCATTGTGAGTGCTAGCTCTGCACATTAAAACAAGTTTAGCAATCCAATCACATTAACAAAATGTTTCATCAACGGGGATCAACATCGTCAGACAATCCGGAAACACAATCTCTCTGGATAAAATATTTAGGAAACACATTGCATGAATAAAAATTACTACGTAAGAGATTGATTGTTCCAAGGATTTATTTTTTTATTTTTTGTATGAAGTGACTGAAGAGACAAAAACAAAAACGCAGGCAAAAAAATGTTAGCTTACCTGGAGCCATGTAGCCATAGGATCCAGCAACTGTTGTCCAGTTGGAGGAATCTGGATTCAACAGTCTTGCTGTGCCAAAATCGGAGAGCCGAGGCACAAACTCTGCCTCGAGCAAGATGTTATTCAAAGAAATGTCCCTGTGCACAATAGGTGGAGTGCAGTCATGGTGCAAATAAGCAACAGCATGAGCCACTCCTTGGACAATTTTCACCCTTGAAGCCCAGTCCAGTTCTACATTCTCTCCCAACCCATACAGAACATTTGCCAGACTACCTCTCTCAACATATTCATAAACCAAATACATACACCCTCCCTTGGAACAAAACCCGTATAGCTTGATAATATTTCTGTGCCTAACATCTGTCAGCACACGTATTTCATTCGCAAAACTTTGGCGATTCGTCAAGGGAATATCACTGGAGTCTGACATATGAAGCTTTTTAACTGCCACAACTTGACTCTTTGGTAATACCGCCTTGTAAACGCTTCCAAATCCTCCTTTACCAATACAGTACTTCTCACTGAAGTCTTCTGTGGCCTTCACTATTTCCCCAAAAGTGAATTTTCCTTCTTTCTCCCATATCAATGATTCAGAACCATTGCTCTGTTTACTACTTTTCGTCTCCTCATCATTGAGTTCGGTTTTGCTGCGATATATTAAAACTACAGCAATCATGGTTGCAAGAAGTAATAGGCCACATACAGGAACAATGACACCGATGAGAACCTTCTTTTTATTATTTGAGGATTTTCCAGAGGTTTGTAAAGGACTGCAAGGATCTAACCCTGCTGCGTCTCCACACAAACCCGAGTTCCCAACAAAAGCTTTTGCAGATTGATTCTGGAATATGCTGCCACTTGGAATTGGACCTGTTAAATCATTATTAGAGAAGTCAATGGAATGTAGACTAACCATTCTTGACAATGATGCTGGAATTCTCCCTGAGAGCTTGTTATGCGACAAATTGAGATTCTCCAATGTTACAAGCTTTCCAAGATCTTGAGGGATTGTTCCAGAGAGTGAATTGCTACTGAGATCCAACATGTATTGCAGTACAAACAAATTGCCTAGCCCCGATGGTATTTCACCTGATAAATCATTGTGGCTCAAGTTCAAGCTCAATAATTTATCAAATGTCCCAAGCACTTGAGGTATATCTCCTGTCAAGTTGTTATTTGACAAATCCAGATATTGGAGATTAGTTAATTTGCCTATACTCTCTGGGATCCCTCCTGTCAAGTGGTTGTCGCTCAAATTCATCCTGAACAACCTGACTAATTTTCCCAGTTCGGTAGGAATTGTCCCTGTGAGTTCATTGGAATCTAGGCTTAGAACACCCAAGCGGGTCAAATTCCCAAGCTCAGCAGGGATACCTCCAGAAATTCTATTTCTGTCTAGCTGCAGATTACTGAGATTTTTGCATTCGCCCCACTCAGGCGAAATTTCACCAATGAACTGATTGCCGCTCAGTGTGATGAAATCAAGACTTGGATGAACTCCAAATGCCTTTGTTATATTGCCAGTGAATTGGTTCCCATCCAGCCGAACTCTGTTCAGATTTGAACAATTTCTCAAGCAAGCTGGCAATGACCCTGTAAAGTTGTTGCCATTCACCGTCAATTGTTCAAGAGCAAAACCACTGCACAGTTCAGGTGGCAGTTCTCCAGAGAAGCTGTTGTTGGAAAAGCTAACATATATCAAGGAAGGACTGTACTTTCCAAAATCTCCAGGAACGGTGCCAGAGAAGTTATTGGTGAACAAAGAGAATTGTTTTAATTTAACTAGGCGAGAAATGTTCTCTGGCAACTCTCCATGCAATTGGTTTGTATTGAGATCAAGAGTGACCAATGAAGCCATGTTTTCAATTTCTGGTGGAATAGTGCCACTCAGATTATTGAAGAAAAGCTGTAAGCCCTCAAGATTTGTCAGATTCCATATTGTTGGTGGAATTGGACCCGAAAGCTGGTTTCCAGAAAGGTCTAAACTGCTAAGACTACTCAAGTTTCCTATCTCTGAGGGAATAGGACCAGAGAAGTTGTTTTTATACAAGTAGAGGTACCGGAGATTTGTCAATTGGCCAATTTCTGGTGGAATGTTCCCATTGAAGGAATTGTTTTGAATTTGCAATGAATCCAATTGAGACCAGTTACTGAAGAGACTAGCTGAGATCTTTCCGGAGAGAAAATTATCAGACAAACCCAATTCAGTTAATTTGAATAGATTTGACAGGGAAAAAGGCAACTCCCCACTGAGTTGATTCACAGCTAAGGCCAAATATGAAAGGTTTGCACAAAGGCCAAGTTCAGGAGGTATGGTAGAATTGAGGGCATTTATTCGAAGATCAAGAGATTGAAGGTTTTTGAGTTGGCCTAATGAAGATGGAATCTGCCCTGTAAACGAATTGTTGAACAATTCAACCAATTGAAGATTAGAAATCAATCCTATAACCCCAGGAATTGGACCACTAAACTTGTTGTTTGCTATACGAAGGTCAATGAGATTGGAGAGCTTGGAAACATTCGATGACAATTGTCCTTGGAATTGATTACTGGAGAGGTTTAGGTATTCAAGCTTGCCCAGATTGGTAAAAACCAGTTCTGGTATTAAGCCATCAAAGTTATTGAGTGACAAATCAAGATAAGTCAAGTTCTGGCAATTTAATACGAAAGAAGGAAATTCCAAGCTAAGTTCATTGTAATAAAGGCCAAGGTGTGTCAAGGAAGGCATGCTTGAAAATTTAGACCAGTCAGGAGATTCTAAGAAGTTTCCACCAAGGTCTAAGTATCGTACCTTCTGAAGATTGCTAAGTTGATAAGGGATGGCACCATTGAGATTGTTATCGTAAACACGAAGATACTGAAGCTCCGATAACTCTCCTATCTCGGAAGGTATGCTGCCTTCAAAAAAGTTGCTGGCCAAGTCCAGGAAAGACAGGTTGGAGAGGCTACCAATGGCCGACGGTATTAGCCCTGTGAATTGGTTGCTGCTGAGGTTGAATCTTGCGAGAGTCGCAAATTCAGTGAAGTTGAAAGCTGTGAGAGTTGCATTGATGTCTGCACCGGAGAGGTTTATCTCGGAAACTGTTCCCGAGGAATCGCAAACAATGGAAGTCCAGTTGCAGAGATTGTTGAGGTTGTTGCGTGACCATGAAGCAAGAGAAGACGGCGCAGATTCGAAGCTGGTCTTCCATCTGATGAGAGCTTCTGCTTGAGTTCTGGGTGAAGATGAAATTTGCAATGGAAGTAATGAGAGGAAAAGAAGCTGAAACAGAAAAGGAGAAATCATTTTGGTTGGTGTCATGTTTGTTACTTGACTTCTAAAATGTTGATCACATATTATATATAGCCCAGAGAGAGAGTTGTTGTCATAATATGAATACAATAACAGTTAAAACCAAGTCTTGTTTTCTTTACTTGTCTTACAATATTGCCACTTACTGTTTCCATCAAGTTGATTTAAGAAATTTGCTTCCCCCGAAAATTACTTAAATATCCCTTACCCCAAAAACAATTACCCCTTATCCAAAATCTATATATATATATATATTAATTCATAAATAACATACATACTTATTTTATTTTATTAATTAAATATTTTTATTTTAATTATTTAAATATATTTAATTAATAAAAAAATAAAAATAAAAATAAAAAAATTAATTAATTTAACAAAATATTTATATATAATGAATTTTGAGAAGAGGGGCAATTTTGTAAATGGTTGGGGGTGTTGAGCACTCCGCTTTAAGTAAACAATTCTTATTTGTGGCCAATAAGTCTTCACCAATCATTTTTTACAATATGGAGAAAGACTTGTCGGGAACGGAAGTACAGATGACGTGATATATTCGTCCACTAATATTTTGATATATATAAAATAAATTTGAAATTAACCAACAATAAGAGGAAAAAATTATTGATTAACTAGTATTTATATCATGTATCAATTGATTGGATGCATTGAACACACCTAGCCCCCGTTTGGAGCAGCAGTATCTGGCGTTAACGCACTTTACCAAATGCGTAATTAACGCTAGCAAAATAGAATGCAATTAATATTAGATTATTTTTAAATGCTTGTCCGCAGCGACACCTTCAAGATTTCTTTTACCGGCCAGTTGCAGCTTCAAG
>SKCR01043669.1:0-52144 GCA_019454045.1 Zanthoxylum bungeanum
GAAAGTGAGAGATTTGATCTAGGATCAATGTAAAATATCTATCCGCCATATCATTATTATTTTATTTCAATACTCGCTTTATTATGTGTTTAGAATGCATGCTCAAGGGTGTATGATGATGAGACCATAACAAAGATATTAAATTGGTAGCCAATTAGCAACGCGAAAAACCCTCGATAAATATCATGGTGTTTTCCTTCCATTGAGTGATTCTTACTCAAGATCCGAGATTGGCAGGGGTTGTTGGCCAAAGTCAAGCCCTTGTCCGTCAAAGATGTGTTTTAATCACGAGGCTTTGTTCCATATCGGTGTCGTGTCCAAGTTGTGGTTTGTTGGCCAAAGTCAAGACCACTTCTTGTCCATTGACATTGATTACGAAGCTTCCATGTCAATGGGTCCGCGCTTGACTGGGATCACTAGGTTTGTTGTGCCAAAGCCAAGGCCTAGTTGATTCAGAGGAAAAAGGTTAGGGTATACATTCGATGTATAGGCATATATAAGATATATGTTTGGGACTTGGATGTCCACATACTGGATCTAGGAGTTGGATGAGATCCAATTGATCTTCGAGATCTACCTAGTTAATTATCATACAATTTGTTGGCCAAAGTCAAGATTGTGTGATATTTAACGGGATCCTAGCCCACTAGGAAACACGGTTTCCCGAGTACTCGACAGAGGGTTAGAGGCTCGACGAAAAATAGTGGGAGGCAAGAATTGAATTTGCAATACTCGTTCAATTACTCGCCATACGCGCTCATTTAAATCATTTCGTCATTGGATTAAATGTTAGTTGGACTAATATTTAAATTGTTGTTTTAATAAACAGTTGGACTGTATTATACTTGATTATATATAATTGGATTATATTAATCAATATATTTGAATTAATTAATTTCAGTTTACAGTTGATTTTATAATTGGATTATAGTAATCAATGTAATTGAGGTTAATTAATTTGGATTATATTTGATTTATAGTTTGGACTATTATAATCATTATAATATATATAGTACCACTAATCGTTGATTAAATAGTTGGACTATTGTAATCAAGATAAAATTGAAAAGTTGGATATTTAAAATATAATCTGGGATTAAAATATTTTAAATGATTTATTTTCAAATTGGGAATAAATAATAGGTTACTTTATTTGATAAAATAACTTATTATATCTTAGCCCAAAATTAAGCAAAATAAGTAGAGCATAAAATCTTTGGAAGATTTATGTGATGATGACTTTAATGCTTAATTTAATATACTTGTCATAAATCTAATTTTAGATTTAAGAAGTATTAAAATTGCAATTTATAATTCTTGGAGAATTAATTGACTATTCTAGAGAGATAAAGTCAAAGTTTGCAATTGGGCATGTAGCACGAGGTGCACATCGTTTCGATATTCCGAAACCCAAGGCTTGACCAAAGGTTTGTGAAATATTGAAAAGGATAATTGACATATCCCAAAGTGACTACCATTTGGATATGGAAGACACGAAGGAATTAAAGAAAGGGCGAGGCTCTAACATTAAAAATGTTTGTCTTAGTTGTGTTCACAGCTAGTATTGAAATTAGATTTTAAATACTTAGTGTGGTACATAAAATATATGTATTGATGTTCAGAATCTGCTTTGAGCAGGATACTGACTTCAAGCTGAAATTCCTCTGCGAATCAGAAACGGGACGAAAGTCGCTGTTTCGACCGTAGATACCTAAGTTTAGGAACTACCCTTTCGGTATATACTTAAATTAGGAACTGCTATAATGTAACTAGTTTGACTAGAGACATTATCTCTATATCAGTGTTTAATCCGTTACGGATAAAACTTTTATATTATAGAACATTAAGTGTTTTATTATATAAAGATGATACTGAGATAAATACATTAGATGTAAATAACAGAATTTATATTTTGAATATAAATAAAATCTCAAACATATAAATTGACAAATAAATAGCTCAAATTGATTTGATCAATAGAGACTTATTTGTGGCATTGTTGTCTAGGACACAATTTAATTAGACTCGTATATCCACACTTTTGAAGAGTGGGTACTAGGACTGATTTGACTATTCAAATAAGGTCTGTGAATCTAGTTTATTAGGTAAAGTACCTAAAATACTATTTGTTTAGTAATAGTGTAAGTGCCACCGATCTGTTAGCCCTATTCATGGTGAAGTTAGTAGGCCCATATCTAGCTAGGCTAGATGTGAACATGAATATTTCGTGACCTTAACGGATGTGGCATCACGTTATGGTTATGTGTTTCTTTTGAAGAACACAAATCAGAAACTTTAAAGTTTCGACACGAAGTAAATAAACAGATCGGCTATAGTATTATTCCGCCACGGTAAGACCGTAATGGAAAAATACTTAAGCAATAAGTTTCTTATATACTTGAAAGAGTATAGTATTCTTTCAAATGAGGACTCCTCCCGGAACACGTCAAAGTGACGGTGTGTCCGAACGTATTAACCGAATCATGTTAGACATGATAAGACTAATCATGAGTCGCTCTAAGCTACTGTTTCCTTCAATAGGATATGTACTAACAGTGAAAAACTTATTTAGAATAAGGTTCCATATAAATCTGTTTGACAGATATCATATAGGATATGAAGAGGGAAGAAACGAGGTTTCTCATTCCTGATAATTTGGGTATGCCAGGCATAACGTTTGGATGATACCAAACTAAGGACCCAAATTGGATAAGTGCCAATATAGGTTATCCTAAGGGAAACCATAAGTATAGTACTTATAAATCTCACATGAGAACAATGTGATTGTTGCTCACCATGCTGGTTTTCCTGAGAGGAATACCGATATGCAGTGGTCAGTGGGAGGATAGTGATACTCGATGAAAATCGGAGTAATACTGTTCAAGGCACAAGGTCCGTAATGGAACACAAATAGTTCATCTATGATGAATCTATACCATTAATCTTCAAATACACAAGACACTCGTAGATCGGATAGAGTCAGAAAACGACCTAGGGTATGGGTTTCTGATCTAACCTCATAAAGATGTCAATCTTATGAAGGTACATCCACCGACTACGTTTCAAGGAAGTGATACAAGGTATCGACTCCCTATTATGGCAAAGTGCCATGAATCCGAAATGGATTCCATGTATAACAACTATTTTGGATACTAGTTGTTGTACCACGAGGCATTGTGCCTATGGTACATTAAACGTCTTCAAGGAAGACATACATGGAAGACAACACATACCAACGTACAAAGCTGGGCTTTTGACGGAAAGGTATCGTTATCAACATTGTGTTAATAACGGTTCAACCTTTTACCTATTGCCATGGTAAATCCATTTTGAAGATGCTTGTTGATAACTGCATATTTCATTTATGAAATGTGTCAGTTGCAGATCAAAATCGCTTTCCTGAAAAGGAAACCTTTTGGAGGATGCTTACAACATCCTGACGATTTTGTATAACCGACAAACAAGGTTTGCGGGTTATTCGATCCATATTTGGATTGAAGCAAGTATAAGGTTCTTGGAACTGACGTTTTGAAATAATCATAATAGTTTATGATTTGACTCAAAACGAAATAATTCTTGTGTATATAAGGAGGTTAGTGGGAGAGTGCACTGACAATGAAATTCCCATAAAACAATCGGTGAAAGCTTGGCTTTCATAAGAAATTCTCCGTAGAATTCTGGGGAGTAACAACCTTTATTCAAGGAATAAAGATCTACTGGGCTAGATTTGGAGTTGGTAACACTCTCTGAGAAATTGTACATTTAAAATGTACTTGTATTGGTGTCTCATACGCTTCGAGCATATGGAGTCACAATGGGTCAATCCAAGTGATAGTCACTGGATTGAAGATTAAGAACATCTGGTAGTATCTGAGAGAACTAAAGATGTTGTCTTAAACTATGGAGATGGAGAACTTGAAGTGACTGGGATCACTGCTGCAAGTTTCCAAACCGGTAAATACTGCGGTACTATAAAGTGTGCATAACGGGACAGTAAACTGAAAATATTCCGAGCAAGATAACTGTTGCCGAATTAACAACAAATGCGGATTATTGCTGCAACTGAGGCAGCAATAGAAGCCATTTGGATCAATAATAAATCTAATTAGATTAGATATAGTTCTTTTAGCAGCTGAGCTAGGCGTCAGCACAGGCTAAGGAATTAAAGGTCTCATCGACGATCCAGATAAATACTTCAACTATTCATCTGATTCGTTCGGATCATACATCGTGGCGATGTGATGATCGAATAAATCGGGTCAGACGATAATTAAGCAAATCCGCTGACGAAAACCTTTCCTCAGCAATTTGAGCGAACCGTACATAGTTCGGGTGTGGAACACTCGAGTGACTGGCTATGTGCCAAGTGGGAGATTGTTGGATAATATGACCCATAGCGTCACTATTTGTACAGATCACGGTGTTGTTGTACAAATTAACTATGTGACAAGGAAATTGCACTCTCATCATTTATGATTAAATCACCATAAATGAATAAATGAAGAGAGGTCCATATGATTAGTTCCTGGATTGAGATGATATGAGACAGTATCAATCCCGAAGGATTAATCATTAAATATCCCTAGCCGGAGTATTATCGAGACAGGACATCGATAATGCGGAATAGGCTAGTATTGCACTTGTGCGCGTTGTGAGGGCACGACGGCATAGTTCTCATATATTTAAGTATTGGATACTTATGCAAGTGCGATAGGAGGTTGTGTTTCACCGATGGTACGGGAAACAGCTTCGCTCTGGATAGACCCCTCGGAATCCCATTGGTATTATGACTATGTGTCTATGGGAGGCCGAAATCAAGGTAGGTGTGTATGGTCTTAACCTGAGACTTACATCGCTAATACTTACGATAATCGATAGACTTTGGTCTTAGTGGTACAGGGCTTTAACCGGTTCTGTGTACACCACTTCTGGGTTTATCAGAGAGTCGTAGTGTATTGGGTGTGATGTCAAGACGGAAGTATCACTTCAGTCATATTGGAGATGATGTCACGCTGGATACGGTACTAGTGCTCTTAAGGGTTGCGCAACCATCGGGATGTTATGACTAGGTCATAAATATCCGATTATAGAGACTAGTTACCAGACATCCGACATGTGCTTCGGACGGGGCAGACACTTATCCAGCCCCAGCCCTAGCACGTGACTATCCGATACTGGGCCAATATACACAATACTACGGTATACTACGCTTGATACAGATCTATATATTCATGTAAGAATTTCTGGAGAATTGGGTAGGCATGGCGCTTTGCTAGAAGCCAACCTTGTCTTGTAAATCGGTATACACGTAGTACGAGGTACTTACGTGTTCGGACAGTCCGACGATCGTATTTACTGCCAACATATCCGGAGATCTCATGGGTCGGTTCCTGAAGATTCACCGATGACGTATGACTCGCACTTTGATTAATCTGGGATTAATTAGAAGAGAGAGATAGAATTAATCTGGGATTAATTCGATGAGAGAGAAAATTAATCTGGGATTAATTGCGGAGATATTTTATCTGGGATAAAATATTAATTAAAGAGAGAGAACGATTAATTTGGAATTAATCGATAAAATAATATATTCGATATATTATAAGAAATTGGATTTTGACGCGGAATTAAAATTAGATTTTAATTCGGGCGAACGAATTAATTTAGAATTAATTCGGGCGAACGAATTAATTTAGAATTAATTCGTTAGCGACGTGAATAGTGATTTCGCTAGGCGTAATCATTTAATTACGACGCGACGGAAAATTCGTTAATTTGGAATTAGCGAACCCGAGCCCAAAAGTGATTGCGAGCGCATTCGCATTTCGAATTCGAGCGCGGCACGCGAGTCACATCAAGCGTCAAATCGTTTGTCACATCATGCGTCAAATCAATTGTCACTTTGAGTGATGTGACTTGACAACATGTCACTTTATTAAAGTGATGTGATGTGACTTAAAGTAAAAAGTAGAAATGATGGAAAGCTTTATTGCTTTTTATTTTTGACTTTTGAATTAAAGTTATATATATATGTTTTATTTAATTTACTTGGTAAATGTAATAAATATATATATTAAATCTTTATTTATTCTCTCTCTCACATGAAGACCTACGGTCTTCTTCCTTTCCCTCTCATTTTCTTCTTCTCTCCTTCACGGCTTCAAGCCGATTTTTGCTTAAACAGTTTCTGGTTTCACCGAATTTTTGAGAAGCAAATTGAAGAAGACTTAGTGCTAGCACACCATGAGTGATACATAGGTGATAGGGAAGTGTCTTCATGAGCTTGGATTTATTTTTGGAGCTTGAAGCTTTGAGCTTCCATGGAGTCCATGCATGGCCGAATCTTGGAGAGGAAGACAGCCCCAAAACCGAGCAGTCCAGCAGCACAAGGAGCTCCATTACCGCGAGTTTGAGAAGCTTGAAGGCTTGTGTTCTTCATTTCATCAAAACCCATCAATGTGAGTATGAATTCCGCCTTACTCCTTTGATGTGTTCATACTCGGTTTTTATGCATATTGATGATCTTTGGGACTTGATTTAACTCAACACTATCTGTCTCTGAAAATCTGGACGTATGAGGGCGTTATGTCTCACCATCATACCATACGTCCAAACTGGTGGTCTTGGGGCGTTACGTCTTGTCGTCCACCAATCCACTAAACTGTAGCCGATGGTGCGGATCTATGCTACCTTCCTGACTCTGAATCTAGGGTCTAGAGGTGTTACGTCTCGCTGTCCCCATAGCCCTGAATCTAGAATCTAGGGACATCTATCAACCCTAGTCTTAAACTAAATGTGCACACGTTATCTGTGTCCGTCAATTCCATAAGTCACATTTGATATGGGTTTTTCCCCCATGCCTCTAAAAATCAAATCCATATCATACTTTTAAAACCATAATTTCTCAAAACATTCTCATTTATAAAACAACTGAAAATAAATTTGGCTAATGCCCTATTATATGTAAAAGTAAGTCTTAATAAAAAACAAATAAATTCAATTCAACTTTAAAAGAAAAGTATCCACTCACAGTGCTATGGAAAGTCGGGTGCGGTACACGGCGTAGGTGACATTCGAGTACCTTGACGTCGATCTAAAGTCAAAGTAAACATTAGTTCTCTTTCTTATAACTCCTAATATTTATATATGATATGAAAGTATATGCAATAAATGAATGAAAAATCTATTTGAACATTGAAAATATCTATGGTATCTATGAATTTTATGGCTTAGATTTGAAGTTGTACAAGTGTGGTAGTGGAAACTTATATTTTACTAATCGTTAGAAAATTCACTGTTTAATGTCTAACTTTGAAAATTCACTGTGATTAATCGGCGATAAATCTGAAGATGAAATTTTAGTGAGATGATCTTTAATGTATCTAGTGTATTTCAGTTTTTACAGTTCTCAATTTCGATACCGGCAACTCATGTTATGGATAGTTCAGTGGCTGTGCAACTGGAAAACCTTGGCACAAGGGCAACGGATAGTCCAACTTCAAAACTTTAGTTCGGTTTCATCTTAACTCCAAAAAATCTAAATTTTGGATATATTACAACCTTATGTGTCTAGTTTATTCAAAAAATTTTGCTTCATCAATCAGAAATAACAAACTTGACTTATAAGCAAATAAGCAAATCTTTATAGCATGTGCGGAAAGCATCCTAACCCAACACCGTTATTTAACTTTCTTATTTCACCTTCTTATTTAATTCTTCCAATCCAATGACTATTATAAGCACTCTTCGTAAACTATAAAACATGTTTAATTTCCTAATTTAATATGCAATTTTAGATTTTCCACTTAAACCAAAAGAAACTCATATCAAACATCATTCCAAGCATACTTCATCATTAATTTTCATCAAAGCAACAGAAACCCTCCCCCCTAAGATCATAACAGTTTCGGTCAGCCCCTACCCTTGGAGAAAAATGGGCATTTAGAAAAAGAAGCTCAATCCATGCTCAATGGTATCATGAATTACTTAAATATGTATGTTAGCAACACTTTGAAGCTAAAATGAAAAAAAGAAATTTCTAGGGTTCTTCTAGTTCGAATTTAGGGAAAGAAGATTCATGCCATAAACTCAAGATTAGAGGAAGGAAGAAGAAAAATAAGTTTATTTTAGATTTACCACATCAATCGTATTGGTGATCAGATAACAAAAAGTATTAAACTTAAGACTTAATAAGTAAACCTTTAAATTACCCAAACTATAAATAACCCCTTATAAACCGGTGATATTAGAATTCATCACAACCCCAGATAACTAACTTACTTATGACACATAACTAGGGCTAGTAAAAACTTAAAAGTAAAAGACACAAAGTAAAAATGCTGAAAAGTAATTGCGGATCAACTTTTACTATTTACTATTTAGATATCTCTTTTAATATAATATATTAACTTGTGATTATTTTACCAACCAACCATATAGGCGGTAACCTGATTAAGTCAAATTAATTCCAACCAGCCATAAAGGCGGTACAAAAATAAACCTGCCATATAGGCGGTAAGAAAATTTAATTACCAACCGACCAATTTGGCGGTATCCTTGCTTAGTCAGGTTTAAACCAGATTAAAATGAATTACCAACCGACCAATATAGCGGTATCCTCATTAAGTCAATATTTTCAATAGTGAATATATTATATTTAAGGGAGATTAATCTAAATAGCAATAGTAAAAGAATTACATTTCACCCTAGCAGGGGGAAGTTACATCCTCATATTGAATAGTAAAAACTGTAAAAGTAAAAAAGTAAATTACTATTATTACATAACGTAATTAAAATTAATTACAAAATTAAAATTTAAAAGAAACTAGATAGAAAACTTCATATTTACATCAGAGAATTCAGAGAGGAAGGTACATCTGAAACTCAAATTTCGAGCTCTATTTATAGGCGTCAGTAGGATGTCCGCGTCGCGACGCGCAGCTCACATCACGACGTGTGTGATTGTCGACGTGGCAGCTTCTGGTTCGTCGCGTGGGATTCTGGATAAGGTGACACGTGGCAAGGCGGATGAGAGCTGAATGATTGAGCTGACGTGGCGGCTCGTGATTGGCTGATTTCAGATTCTTATCTGCCACATGTCAATTTGGATAAATGAGTCAATAATTGAGCTGACGTGGCACTGATGTGGCGACACGTGGCGAAAGTGATTGTCGGCACCATAGAATTGCGACACATGGCACGCTGTGATTGGCTGATGATGACGTGGTGATGACGTGGCACTTTGACTCTGTCAACCAGTGATTTTAATGATGATGCGGTAGACACGTGGAGTGACACATGGCGATGGTGACTGTCCGAACCGTAGGATGATAACACGTGGCACAACGCACGTTAGCAAATCGGTTGTGATGGTGACATGTGGCACGGCGCACGTTGGCAAAGTCAAACTTCTCAGATTCATACTTGTGTACCCGACGCACGTTAGCAAGTCTTGGTGCATGTTAGGCGTCGCGACGCCAAAGGCTTGCGCGTCGTGACCCGCGAAATGATGAAAATGCCATTTTGTCTGTTTTTCACTATTTTGGCCCCAAATCACCTCCAGAGAGTTCTGAAACTTTATTTATCTACAAAATAAAACAAAACACAACAAAATATTCACAAAACTCAAGAAACTATACAAAATATTAAGTCAAATAAGTGGGAAATAATGATATAATAACCACTCATCACACCCTCAAACCTAACATTTTGCTAGTCCTCGAGGAAAACATAAAATAAAATAACATAAACATCTTTAAAATAAAATTTAACTAAGCCACTTTCGTAGGGATCACGGTTTCATTTAGCGTATGCAACAAGTCTTTAAACCCCTAGGTGTCCCTAGTGGACGAGTTGTAGTCTCGTGAGGGTTTACAGCAATGACACCCACAAACATTTTACAAAAGTAAAAAGGTAGTGAAACTAATGCACACAAAAGCAAAAAGACAAGCGAAAAGAGAATAAAGAAGTTAGTGACTAATCAGGTGAAACTTCTACTCCAAGTTTCTAGTTGTTTTCTTTCTTTCCAAATTACTGAATAAGTAAATTCTCCGATTATATTTACCATTCTCCATATACACAGCCAACATAATATTAAACAACTCATTTTTGCCCACAATAGTCACAAGTGCAGTTGATAAGAGAGTAATATTTTAGTTCTAAAGTTTTATCAGAATTCACACATTTTTGCAGCAATGGAATATTTTTTCTTGCTTTTTTCTGATTTTTTTCTTTGATTTTGGATTTTTATTTATTTATATACAATATCTTCCATATATGTAGCGAGTGTTGGGTCGGTGGCTCCCAAACCAGTTGGCTTTAGGGCACCAGGTGTTAAAACACCCCTATGGACTTAATTACTCAGACTTCAGATATATATATTTTTACAGTATCTTTGATCCATGTAGCGAGCTTTGGGCCAGTGACTCCCAAACCAGTTGGCTTTAGGGCACTAGGTGTTAAAACACCCTTACAGACTTAATAACTCGGATCTCATACTTTTTTTTTTACTCCACTTTTTGAGATGCTTCCTCCAATTAAACTAGAGCACTGAATATTACAAATTTTTCAATTTCAGCTTATGTCCGTATGTTACCATGCATGTTGATAATACCTGCCAACTGAACATATGAAAATCCATTTTAGTCAATTTTATGGAGAATTCACAAATTAAATAATTTAAAATGAAATAAACAAAAATTAACTTGTTCCAAAAATAGGTTTGAAATACGTCTCAGGAGTGGAAACTCCTTACTCAGCTATCTCTTACCAATTTCACATTTTTAGTCAAAATAAAAACACAAAAACGCAAAATATTTTTGTAATTTTGGAAAATTTTTCAAATTTTTTTTTTTTTTTCGAAAACTTTTGGACAAAAAAAAAAAAAAAAAACACACAAACTAAAAACAAGATACTGATCAACTAATTCCCTCCCCCAAACCTAAATGAGACATTGTCCCCAATGTCTTAAACAGTAGAAGTAGAGTTTAGAAGATAGTACCTGGTTAGCTGAAATTCTACATGAAAAGTTAAATGTTATGATCCAGATTAATCCGACGCCTCTTACCACGATCGTCCTCGGACCAATTTATCTTTGAAAGGATAGGGTCAATTTGTGGTTCATAGGCTAAAATTTGGTCAATTAGATCCGGAGCAGTTCTGGCAGTGAAGATGAGTTCTTTTAAAGGTTTTGACACGAACCAATTTCTCCAGGCATCATCAAGAAACAAACAAAGAAAATCATAAAATCCTTCAACGTTGTACAGTCCAAGCGGTTTCTGGTGTATGTTCAGGTTCGTCCAAGATAACACTGTAAAAATTTCCTCCAATGTACCCAAGCCACCTGGCAAAGCAATAAAAGCATCATCACGGTTAATCATTTCTACCAATCGTTCAGACATACCTGGCACGATCAATTCCTCTCCGTTTGATGGTCCAATAAGATTTGCCTCCGCCAAGGGTTTTGGAATGATTCCCAAAACTTGACTGCCTCCCTCCTGTACAGCTTTTGAAATGATCCCCATAAGTCCAAGATTGCCTCCGTCATATTGACCGGCGTAAACACACACGTATAACGCAAGCGCACGTATCGTTCAAGTAGTATAAAAATATGATCCCACGAGGACTTAATTCCTACTGTTGTTATTAATTATTGAATCTATTTATTTACAAATATCTAATTGAGGGTGAAGATAATGATTGTTTGATTGGTTGAAAGTGGTTTTACAAAATAAATAAATAAATAAAAAGACAAAAGAAAATACTAAGGAAAATAACAAAAGACACAAAGATCTAGGGTTGTGAATCATTCTAATATCATTTTAAAGATGAAGTGGTTATTTTAAAGTTGGGTAATATATTGATTTACTAACCTGGAACACTAAATTATGTGTAAGCCTCTGTCGATGGTCAGACACAAATACCCAGTTTAACCCAATTGAACCATATGTCTATGTCAACCAAATTATCTGGATTCATTAAGTTTAAGTCCCAATTATGGCTACCCCCCGCCCGACAGGTATATTCCTATCCTGTAAGGAAATCTATTAAAGGGTTATCTATCCTCAAGGAAGATCGTGAGTTATTGAGTCTAAGGCTGAAACCTAAAATCCCTATGTCTAGTTCATTTTAGATTTACCAGATCAATTTTATTAATGGCCAGTTAATGAAAAAGCATTAAGTTTAAGACTCAATAAATAAATCTTTATATTACCCAAGCTATAATCTAACCCTTATAAAGCGGTGATATTGGATTTCATCACAACCCCAGATAACTAATTTAGTTACAACACATAACTAGGGCTCATAACAACTTAAAAGTAAAAGACATAAAGTAAAATAAAATAAAATGCTAAGGTAAAAGGAATTACTTTTACTACTACTAATTTAGATATCTCCCATAAAATAATATATAAACTTGTGATTCTTTCTCCAACCGGCCATATAGGCGGTAACCTGATTAAGTCAAATTAAGTCCAACCAGCCATAAAGGCGGAACCAAAATTAAATTACCAACCGACCAATCTGGCGGTATCCTTTATTAGTCAGGTTTTAAATAGTGAATATATTATTTTTAAGGGAGATTAATCTAAATAGTAACAGTAAAAGAATTACCTTTCACCCTAGCTGGAGAAGTTACCTCCTCATGGTAAATGGTAAAAACTGTAAAAAGTAAAAAGTAAAAATTAAATTACTTTTAATACAAAACGTAATTAAAATTATTTACAAAACTAAAAATTAAAAAACTAAAAAAACTAAAAAAACTAAAAACTAAAGAATCTAGAGAGAGAGACACTCTCTTTAGATAGAATATAAGAGAGAGAGTGGTGCCTTGAATTCTGAAATCTCGAGCTCAATTTATAGGCCTCGGTAGGCTTCCAGCGTCGCGACGCCAAGGACCTCAGCGTCGCTACGCCAGGTTTGTCGACGTGGCACGCTCTGGTTCGCTGGTTTGAAGATTCTGGATAAGCTGATAAGGTGACACGTGGCATAGTGGTTGGGCTTCAATTATTGTGACACGTGGTGGCTTCTGATTGGTCGCTGAGATTCTTATTCGCCACGTGTCAAATAAGGATAGGATATCCAATAATTGATGCTGACGTGGCGATAACGTGGCGGTGACGTGGCGACGATGTGGCGACACGTGGGAAAGAGACTGTCGGCACCGTAGAATTGCGACACGTGTCACTTCCTGATTGGCTGATGATGATATGGCGGTGAGGTGGCAATGTTGACTTGTTGACTTGCTGACGTGGCTGATGACATGGAATGACACGTGGAACACGTGGCGATGATGACTGTCGGCACCGTAGGATGCTGACACGTGGCACGACGCATGTTAGCAGATCGGCTGTGATGGTGACACGTGGCACGGCGCATTTTAGCAAAGTCAAACTTTTCTCAGATTCTGATTTGTGGACCCAGCGCACGTTAGCACTGTTCGGCGCATTTTAGACGTCGCGATGCGGAAGTCTTGGCGTCGCGACGCGCTACAGACCAAAATATCCATGTTGACGCATTTTTGTCCGTTTTTGCCCCAAATTGCCTCCAATGCTTTCCAAACTTTATTTATCTGCAAAATAACACAAAATACATTAAAACGTTCACAAAACTCGCGAAACTATACGAAATATGAGGTCAAATAAGTGGGAATAAGTGATATAAATACCACTCATCACATATACTAAGTGCATATTCCTTGCAGCTAAGACTCGACCCAATTCATGTGCTACTTCTACGTATTGTGGCTTAACACCAACACTAGTGCCACAAAACACACATATATTTTCAACTCGTCTTCTTGAAGTGGCTTCTATGTTTTACTCTAGATGTCTTCAAAAGTGCAATGATGAGTTGAATTTATAACACCTGAAAAAGGGTGAGTAAAATAATAGCACTAGTACCTGCCAAATGACAATTATTAGTTAATAGTAAAATAAATCGTGATAGTCAAAAAGGTATGGATCTTGTCGGAGAAATTAAAAGAAAACAACAAAACAATTCACAAATATTAGGAAAAGACAAAGAAATATAATATTTACAATAATTTACAGCTTGATTTACGTCTATGCATCAGGGACAAGCTTCCCATCCAATTTTCTTATAAATTGGCAAACAGGGTCTTTTTTAGTCAGATTCCCAAGACTTAACTGTTGTCTTTCTTTTTGAAATTATGTATGTAATTTGTGAATGGCTATGTGAACATATCCACTGGGATGCGTCTCAAGAGTCGAAGATATATCATCTAAAGACTCCATACTCAAGCCATCCCTAATGAATTTAATTTTTTCTTCACGATTATCAGACATCATTCCTAATGAACGACAACGAGTATTGCAATTCCAGCGTGCACATTTGTAACAAACACCCATTTGTTTAGCTCTACGTTTCTTTGCATATGTGCTTCTTCCAAAACCATGCAGATATGAAATAAAAGACTAAAAATAGTCACTGCCAAATCGGACCAGTGCTTCAATTACCCAATGAATATCATTAGGAACACCATGGATCGTTAGTAATCTCATCCGTTCCAAGCGAGCTTTATAGACTTTCATCAGAGAGTTTTGAGGGAGAGAAGGAAATTGCTTGCGATGTTTTGCGAGAACTTCTTCCATCCCGAAATATCTTAATCTGCAAAAACTAAACACACAAAATAAAATCACACCAAATCACAATATATACACAAATTGCATGGGTTGCCTCCCTGATAGCGCTAAGTTTAAAGTCGTCAGCTAGACTTGACTTCTCGAACGTTAGGCTGGATCTGAAAGTGTGACACTTTCTTTTTGTCCCCAGTAGTGCTTGACACGCTGACTTTTAACCTTTAATCTTTCGTTGGTGTTGGTATCCAGTAACTCAATAGCTCCATATGGTAAAACCTGAGTGATCACAAATGGACCTGACCACCTTGATTTCAACTTTCCAGGGAAAAGTTTCAACCGTGAATTGTACAACAACACTTACTGCCTTGGTTCCAACTATCTTTGCACTATTTTCTGGTCATGCCATTTCTTAGTCCTTTCTTTGTACAATCTGGCATTCTCATAAGCCTGTAGGCGAAATTCCTCCAATTCGTTGAGTTGGTGAAGTCGTTTCTCTCCTACAGCTTGTGAATCAAGATTCAACTTCTTCAGTGCCCAGTACGCTTTGTGTTTAAGCTCAACTGATAGATGGCACGCTTTCCCAAACACCAATCCATATGGGGACATACCAATGGGTGTCTTGTAAGCTGTTCGGTAGGCCCATAATGCATCATCTAGTTTTGTAGACCAATCTTTCCTTGTTGATCCAACAGTTCTCTCCAAGATTCTTTTGATTTCCCCGTTTGAAACGTCAACTTGTCCATTTGACTGTGGATGGTAAGCAGAGGCAACCTTGTGAGTAACTCCGTATTTGGATAAGAGTGCATCAAAGTATATGTTACAGAAATGTGAGCCACCATCACTGATAATTGCCCGAGGTGTTTCGAACCGAGTGAAAATATTCTTTTTTCAGGAATTTGATCACCACTTTTGAATCATTGGATGGTAGTGCAATTGCTTCAACCCATTTGGAGACGTAGTCTACAGCAACCAAGATGTACAGGTTTCCGAATGATGGAACAAAGGGTCCCATGAAATCTATACCCCACACATCGAATATCTCCACTTCCATAATGTTTTGCAATGGTCTTTCATTTCTCTTTGAAATATTCCCCATTCTCTGGCACCTGTCACATTGAAGAGCAAAAAGATAAGCATCTTTAAAAAGAGTGGGCCAGAACAAACCTAATTGTAGGACTTTGGCTGCAGTTTTATTTCCACTGAAGTGTCCGCCGTATGGTGATGAATGACAGTGTTGCAGAACACTGTTGACCTCCTCCTGTGGAACACAACGCCTCAGTAATTGATCAGCACAACATTTGAACATGTACGGCTCATCCCAGACATAGTGCTTGACTTCTTTGAAGAATTTCTTCCGTTGCTGAGTTGTCCATTCCAACGGCCATTTTCCTGACACAATATAGTTGACACAGTCAGCATACCAGGGGCATCTTGCTGTTTCATGGAAAATAGCTGTTCATCTGGAAAAGTTTCTTTGATTGACAGATCTTTGCTAGCAGTTTCTCCATTCTCGAGCCTCGATAGATGATCTGCCACCTGATTCTCTGTCTCTTTCTATCTCGAATCTCCACGTCAAATTCTTGTAGAAGAAGTATCCAACGGATCAATCTGGGTTTGGCATCTTTCTTTGTGATCAAGTATTTGATTGCTGAATGATCTGTGTAGACCAGCACTTTGGGACCCAGCAGATAGGAGTGGAATTTGTCAAAAGCGTACACAACTACGAGCAACTCCTTTTTAGTGGTTGTGTAGTTGAGTTGAGCTTCATTCAAAGTTCTGCTGGAGTAGTAAATGGTGTGGAAAATCTTTGCTTTGCGTTGTCCCAAAACTGTACCTACAGAAAAATCACTTTCATCACACATCACTTCAAATGGAAGGGTCCAGTCTGGTGCTACAATGATGGGGACAGAAATCAGCTTTTGTTTTAGGATCTCAAAAGCTTCCTGGAATTCTTTGGTGAAGTTGAAAGGCATATCTTTCTCCAGAAGATTGCACAGAGGTTTAGCAATCTTGGAAAAGTCTTTGATAAATCACCTGTAAGAACCTGCATGTCCGAGAAAGCTTCGAATCCCTTTGACAGATGTCGGCGGAGATAGTTTTTTGAATTGTTTCAATCTTTGCTTTGTCTTCCTCGATTCCTTTTTGTGAGATCTGGTGTCCAAGAATAATGCCTTCCTGTACCATGAAATGGTATTTCTCCCAATTGAGTACCAGGTTTGAATCTTCGCACCTTTGTAACACCTGTTCCAAATTTTACAAGCAGTGGTCAAAAGAATATCCAAACACAGAAAAGTCATCCATAAAAACCTCCATACTTTGCTCCAACATGTCTGAGAATATAGCCATCATGCAATGCTGAAATATGGCAGGAGTATTACATAATCCAAATGGCATTCTGCGGAAAGCAAAGGTATCATAGGGATATGTAAAGGTAGTTTTCTCCTGGTCTTCTGGTGCGATGGTAATCTGATTGTACCCTGAATATATGTCCAGAAAGCAATAGAACTCATGTTCTACCAGTCTGTCTAACATCTGGTCAATGAATGGTAACGGAAAATGGTCATTTCTCGTGGCTTTGTTCAACTTCCTGTAGTCCATGTATACTCTCCATCCAGTCACCGTTCTTGTTGGGATTAGCTCGTTCTTTTCATTGGTAACCACAGTAATTCCTCCTTTCTTCGGCACACACTGCATAGAACTTACCCAACTACTGTCTAAGATGGGGTAAATGATGCCAGCATCCAACCATTTGATTATTTCTTCTTTATGACTTCCTTCATGATTGGATTGAGTCTCCGTTGATGCTCAACTGTGGGTTTGTACTCATCATTCATCAAAATCTTGTGCATGGAAAATGATGGACTAATGCCTCGAATGTCTGTTATAGTCCAGCCAATGGCTCTTTTGTGCTCTCGTAATACTCTCAGTAACTTTTCTTCCTACTTCAATGTTAGTGAAGAAGAAATAATAACAGGTAATTCAGAAGAGTTTACAAGAAATGCATACCTGATATGGCTCGGAAGTAACTTCAGCTCCAACTATGGTGGTTCTTCAATCGAAGGCTTGATTCTATCTTTCTTAGGTAGTTCCAAGCTTTCAACTTGTGGTGTTGATTTGAATCGGAATGGTTTGTCAAGGTAGTTGATACATTCTAGGATTTCAGTATCTAGCTCGCTGTCAGTCATGTTGGTGATGCAAGCTTCGAGTGTATCCGTGGGATTTGGCTCAGTATCCTGAATGATACTATCAACAACATCAACTTTGAAGCATTCTTCTTCCTTTTCATCACTCGGGAATTTCATTGCTTTAAAAACATTAAAGGTAACTTCTTGGTCCTGCACTTTCATGGTCAGTTCTCATTTTTGCACATCAATCACAGTTTTACCTGTAGCCAAGAATGGTCTCCCAAGAATGATAGGTACTTATTTGTCTTCTTCCATGTCAAGGATGATGAAATCTGCTGGGAGAATGAGTTTGTCAACTTTGACCAGCACATCTTCAACAACACCTCTTGGAAATGCTAGTGTTCGATCAGCAAGTTGCAACGAGACTGAGGTAGGCATTGCTTCTCCAATTTGCAGTTTCCTGTAAATAGAAAAAAAGCATCAAGTTAACACTAGCTCCTAAATCACATAAAGCCTTACCGATGTAATGTTCTCCAATGGTGCATGGCACTGTGAAACTGCCAGGATCTTTCAACTTCGGAGGAAGTTTCCTTTGAATGATGGAGCTGTATTCTTCCGTTAATGCTACTATCTCGTAGTCTCCCAATCTCTATTTTCGTGAAAGAATACCTTTCATGAATTTAACATAGCTCGGCATTTCTTCCAAGGCTTCTGTAAATGGGATGTTGATGTGCAACTTTTTGAAAACCTCCAAGAAATGAACAAACTGCTTGTCCAGTTTGTTTTTCTGAAGTCGTTGTGGAAAAGGTGGAGGTAGAGTGATTCTTTCTGGTTCTTTTTCCTTTGCTTCTTTTTCATCCATCTGTTGCTCTGCTTCTTTTGGAAATTCTTCTTTGGATACCTTGATTCCAAAATCTTTGTTGATTTCAGTACCTCTTTTCAAAGTAATGGCTTGACATTGCTCATTCCCTCGGTTCCTGGATTTGGTTCTGTGTTGCTGGGAAGATTACTTGCGGTCTGTAACTCTGAGCATTAGTCAGTTGTCCGATTTGATTCTCCAGTGCTTTGATGGAAGCAGATTGGTTCTGAAACATAGCATCATACTTTTTTAATTGAGCAAGCACTTCTGCTATTCCTGGTTCATTTGCCTGCTCCTAGCCTTTGTTCTGTTGCTGGAATCAGGTGGTGGATGGTTCTGTTGTTGGAATCCAGGTGGTGGATTGTTCTTTTGCCCTGAATTATTGCTCCATGAAAAATTGAGATGATTCCTCCACCCTGGGTTATAGGTGTTGGAATAAGGATTGTTCCTCTGTCTGTTGAAATTATTGACATAATTCACCGTCTCTTCAAGTTGGTTCGGTTCTGGTGCTCCTCCATATGGTGAACTTGTGGATCTAGGGGTAAGAGTCTCCATGAATTTACATATCTGATCTAGCTTGGTGTTGACTGCTGTATTGGCTCCACTTTCGAAATTCCTGTAATTCTTTGGATCATGCTCCTTTCTGTTGGCCACAAGGAATTGTTGTTGGCCATTTCTTCGATTAGGTCCCAAGCTTGATCTTCTCCTTTCGCCATTAAAGCTCCTCCAGCAGCAGCATCGATTGTGGTTCTCATCAGTCCAGAAAGTCCATTATAGAAAGTTTGGACTTGAAGCCATTTTGGGATCTCATGGTGAGGACATTTCCGGAGCAAATTTTTGTACCTTTCCCAAGCTTCGTAGAAAGTTTCCGAGTCTTATTGTACAAAGGATGTGATGTCATTCCTCAGTTTTCCAGTTCTGGCTGGTGGAAAGTACTTTGCAAGAAATTTGGTGGCTAAAGTGTTCCAAGTTGTGATGGAAATTGCTGGTAGTGAATGTAGCCAAGCTTTAGCTCTGTCCTTCAAGGAGTATGGAAAATACGCAGTCTCATTACTTTCAGCTTCTCGGTTCTAATTGAAAGTGCCGCAAACATCCAGGAAGTTGCTGATGTGGGCAATAGGATCTTCAGTTGCATTCCCCCCAAACTGAACTGACTGCTGAATCATCTGAATGCATGTTTTGATGTCACACGCATTTGTTGGTAAGGGAGGAAGTACAATACATGAAATGAGTCTGTCAACCACCAGAATGGTTATGTCTCGAATGGGAATTGCTGGTGAAACTTCCAAAGGTTTAGGTTCCATGTTGACTAAAGCTTATTGGCCTTCTCGCCTTTCCCTTCTCAACTGTCTGATGGTTCTTTCAATTTCTGGGTCAAGCAGTCGGAGTTCAAAGCTTCTGGTTCGTCTCATGAAGTTTCTGAGAACCTGAAACACAAGAAAACAACAACAATAAGTAAAAAGAAATTAGATACAAGTAAATGTATCTAACCTCTAAATTAATATTGAAAGATAAATAATTCTCCGGCAACGGCGACAAAAACTTGACCGGTGCTAATTACACTCGTATAATGCAAGCACACGTATCGTTCAAGTAGTATAAAAATTATCGATCCCACGAGGACTTAATACCTAATCTATTAATTTTATGAGGTCAAATGATTACTAGTATCTAACAGGTTGATTGATTGATTTGAAATGGTGATGATTCTAAATTTAAAAATAAGTAAATAAAATTCCACAAAAGTAGGTTTAGAAAATTCAATATTAGGAAACTATCTAGGGTGTGAATCTTTCTAATATCTTTTAAAAGATGAAGTGGTTATTTCATGGTTGTGTAATAAATCGGTTACTAACCTGAAACACTAATATGCAAAAGCCTATGTCGATGGTCAGACGCAAATACCAGTTTAACCCATTGAACCATATGTCTATGTCAACTAAATTATCTGGATTCATTAAGTTTAAGTTCCAATTATGGCTACCCCCACCCGACAGGTATATGTCTATCCAGTAAGTAAACTATTAAAGGGTTATTTATCCTCAAGGAAGATCGTGGGCTATTAAGTCTAAGGCTGAAACCTAAAATTCCTTTGTCAAGCTTATTTTAGATTTACCACATCAATCTTATTGGTGACCAGACAACAAGAAACATTAATCTTAAGACTTAATAAGTAAACCTTTAAATTACCCAAACTATAAATAACCCCTTATAAACCGATGATATTAGAATTCATCACAACCCCAGATAACTAACTTAGTTACGACACATAACTAGGGCTAGTAAAAACTTAAAGTAAAAGACAAAAGTAAAAATGCTAAAAAGTAATTACGGTAAAGTAAAAGTTGAAAAGTAAATTACAATAAAATAAAATGCTAAGGTAAAAGATCAACTTTTACTAGATATTAGATATCTCCATTAATATAATATATTAACTTGTGATTATTTTACCAACCAGCCATATAGGCGGTAACCTGATTAAGTCAAATTAAGTCCAACCAGCCATAAAGGCGATACAAAAATAAACCTGCCATATAGGCGGTAAGAAAATTTAATTACCAACCGACCAATCTGGCGCTATCCTTGCTTAGTCAGGTTTAAACTAGATTAAAATGAATTACCAACCGACCAATATAGCGGTATCCTCATTAAGTCAATATTTTAAATAGTGAATATATTATATTTAAGGGAGATTATGTTGGGTTTGCTAGGTTATCCCAAGATCAAATTAAGCAATGAAAAACATGTGAATACATCAAAGTAAAGTTGTGGAATACTCACTTTGATCGGCTTTTGCGATGTGAAGAACACAAAAAATTTTCCTCCTCCATGGAAGCTCTCGGCCAAGCCCTTTTTGTGCTCCTTGAAGTTTCGGTCAACCCCTCCGTTTGTGCTCCTTCAAGCTCCAAGCTTTAAGTGTGATTCCATGCTCATGAATGGGTTTCCCAATCACCTTTGTTTGACCCCTTTAGTGTGCTAGCACTCTTGAAAATTTGCCATAATTTTTCTATTTCCCCTTGTGTTGCTCTCGGCAAAGGAGAAGGAAAAGAGAGAAAAATGACCCTTGGCCGAATGGAGAGAAGAGAAGATGATGAGTTGTGTGGTTTGTTTTCAAAAAACTAATACCAATTACCACTTTCCAAAAAGGTACAAGGCATTTAAGCTTCCAACACTCACATCAATCAAAAATTGACAAGTTGTCAATCAGCAAAAAGGTGACAAGACTCTTATCACAAGAATGACTAATGATGTGACGTGTGATGTGACTTGTGGGCCCTACTTTATTCGAAATGCGAGTGTCCCGCAAACACTCCCGGCTCGAGTTCGCTAATTCCGTATTAACGAATTTTCCGTTGCGACGTAATTAAATCAAATTTAATTAAATAATTATGCCTAGCAAAATTACTATTCACGTCGCTAGCGAATTAATTCTAAATTAACTCGTTCGCCCGAATTAAAATCTAATTTTAATTCCGCGTCGAAATCTAATTTCGTTTAATATATATATTATTTTATCGATTATTCCAAATTAATCGTTCTCTCTCTTAGTATGAATTTTGTCACAGATAAAATTCTCCTTAATTAATCCTAGATTAATTTTCTCTATCTAATAATTAATCCTAGATTAAATATGTTCGAGTCATACATCATCGGTGAATTTTCGGGAAGCGACCCATGAGATCCCCGGATATGTTGGCAATAAATCCGGTTGTCGGACTATCCGAACACGTACGTACCTAGTACTACATTTTTACCGATTTACAAGACATGGTTGGCTTATAGCAAAGCACCGTGCCTACCCAATCCTCCAGAAATATTCTTAAAGGAATATGTAATCTATATCAGGCGTAGTATACGTCGTATTGTGTATTGCGATCCAGTATCGGATGTCACGTGTTAGGCCTGAGGCTGGAATTATGTCTGCCCCGGATATCGGATCTCTGGTAACTAGTCTCTATAATCGGATAATCATGACCTAGTCATATTATCCCGATGACTGCAGTACTAAAGAGAACCAGTTCCGTATCCTGCGTGATCATCATCTCCATATGACTGGAGTGATACTTCCATCTTGACATCACACCCAATACACTACGATTCTCAATATACCCAGAAGAGGCGTACACAAAACCGGTTAAAGCCCTTGATGACCAAAACCAAAGTACATTGATTGACGCAAGTATTAGCGGTGCAAGTCTCAGGTTAAGACCAAATACACCTACCCTGATTCGGACTTCCATAGACACATAGTCATACTACCAATGGAATTCTGAAGGGTCTATCCAGAGCGAAGCTGTTTCTGTACCATCGGAAAACTCAATCTCCTATTACACTTGCATGAGTATCCAATACCAAAATATATGAGAACTATGTCGTTATGCTCCCATAACACGCACAAGTGCAATACTAGTCTATTCCGCATTATCGATGTCCAATCTCGATAATACTCCGACTAGGGATGTTTTAATGATTAAACCTTCATGGATTGATACTGTCTCATATCTTATCAATCCGGAACTAATCATATGGACTTTTATCATTTATAAATCCCGGTAATCCAATTACAAGTGATAAAAAGGAAATTTCCTTTGTCACATAGTTAATTTGTACAACAACACCATGTTCTGTACAAATAGTGATGCTATAGGTCATAATTGCAACAATCTCCCACTTGGCCTATAGCCAATCACTCAAGTGTCCTACACTTAAACTATGTACGGTTCGCTCAAACTTGGATTGGCCTGATTGTGACTCCATATGCTCAAAGCCTATGAGACACCAGGTCGTGTACATTTATTTCAATGCACGAGTTCTCGGAGAGTGCCAAAAACCTTTAGATCTATCCCAGTAGATCCTTATTCCTAGAATAAAGGTTGTCTCTCCCAAGAATTCTACGGAGAATTTTTCATGAAAGCCAAGCTTTCACCGATCGTAATATGGGAATATCATTTCCAAGAAATGACATATCATCATTATTTAGGACAGTCACTATCAGTGTGCTCCTACTAACCCTCTTATATACACAAGAATTATTTTCGTTTTGAATTAAATCATATACCATTATGATTACATCAAAACGATAATTCCCAGAACGCAATGCTTACTTCAATCCATAAATGGATCAAATTAACTTGCAAACCTTGTTTGTTTGTTTAGGGATGAAAAAACCGTCAGGATGTTGTAAACATCCTCCAAAAGGTTTCCGTTTAAGGAAAGTGATTTTGACGTTCAGCTGCCATATTTCCTAAATGAAACATGCAGCATTAGCAAGAATTATCCAAATAGATTTAAACATCGCAACAGGTAAAAGATTTCGTCGTAATCGACAAATGCTGATAACGAAACCTTTTTCGCTACAAGCCTAGCTTTGTACGTTGGTATGTTGCCATTCATGAATGTCTTCCTTGAAGACTTATATTGTACCAATTGGCACAATGCCTTTTGGTACATCAACCAGTGTCCAAACTTGGTTGGTATACATGGAATCCATTTCAGACATCATAGCACTTTGCCATAATAGGGAGTCGATACCTTGTATCACTTTCTCATACGTAGTCGGTTTGTGTTCCTCAATAAGATTGACATCTTTACGAGGTGAGATCAGAAACCCATACCTCCCAGGTTATTTTCTGACTCTCTCCGACTTGCACGGTTCTTATGTATTCGAAGATTATTGGTACAATTTCATCCCTGATGAACTGTTTGTGTTCCGTTAAGGAATCAGTGCCTGGAACAGTATTACTCTGATTTTCATCGATTTTTACTTTCCTCCCACTTACCACTGCATATAGGTATTCCTCTTAGGAAAACCGCATGGAGAGCAACAATTACATTGTTCTCTTGTGAGTTGTATAAGTACTATACTTTGGTTACCCTATGATAACCTACAATTAGGCACTTATCCGATTTGGGTTCTAGTTTGGTATCATCCAAACATATGCCCAGCATTCCCAAATCTCCAGGAATGAGAAAACCCGGTTTCTTTCCTGTTCATATCTAATATGATGTATGTCTAACAGATTTTCATGGAACCTTATTCAAAATAAGTTTTGCATTGTTAAATGCGTATCCCATGAAGGAAAATGGTAGTTCAGAGCGACTCATGATTAACCTTATCATGTCCAACAAAATTCAGTTTCTCTGTTCGGATACACCGCTCAATTGAGGTGTTCTGGCAGGAGTCCACTGTGAAAGAATATTATACTCTTTCAAGTAATTGAGAAACTTATTGCTTAAGTACTTTCCATCATGGTCTAACCGTGACGGTTTTATACTTTAGTTGATCTGTCTGTCTACTTCGTGTCGAAACTCTTTGAATTCATCAAAAGTTTCTGATTCGTGTTTCAAAAGAAACACATAACCATAACGCGATGCCACATCCGTAAAGGTTACAAAGTGTTCATATCCACCTCTAGCCTAGCTAGACATGGGCCCACTAACGTCACTATGAACGAGGGATAACAGATCGATGGTACTTGTACTTTTACCAAGTAAAAGTTGTTTTAGGCACTTTGCCTAATAAACTAGATTCGTAGACATTATTTGAATATGATCAAATCCGTCCTAGTATCCACTCTTCAAAAGTGTGGATATACGAGTCTTGTTTTAATGTGTCCCAGACAACAATGCCACAAATAAGTCTAATCTGATTTAAATCAGTTTGAGCTATTTGTTGTCATGTCATACGTTTGAGATTCATTTATATTCAAAATATAAATACTGTTATTCACATCTAATGTGTTTATCTCAATATCAACTTTATAAAATGAAACACTTTAGTGTTCTAGAATATAAAGGTATACCCGCAACGAGTTATACTATGATATAGAGATAATGTTTCTAGTCAAACTAGATACATTATAGCAGTTCCTAATTTAAGTACATACCCAAAGGGTAGTTCCTAAACTTAGGTTTCTACGGTTAAAACAGCGACTCTCGTCCCTTTTTCTGACTCACAGATAAATCTCAACTGAAGTCAGTATCCTGCTAATCAGCAGATTCTGCACATCAGTACATATTTTATGTACCACATCTAGTATCAAAAAATCCAATTTTGAAACTAGTAGTGAACATGTTTATGACAAACATACTTGAAGCCGGAGCCTTGCCCCGCCTTAATTTCCTTCTTGTCTGCCTTGTCCATACGGCAGTCACGCATCTAGTGACCCCGTTTTCCATAGTTTAGACAGACACCTTGGGATTTGCCCTTTGTCTTCCCAGAAGACTACGATGATTTTGCCTTTGCCACTTTTCCACACCCTAGAAGCCTTCGGCCAAGCCTTGGCCATCTGGGATGTTGGAGTAAGATGCGTCTTGCGCTTCTTGTCCTTTTGCAAACTCTGGCTTTGTCTCTTTGAGCATAGCCATTAACTTTCCAAGAGTTTTCTATTGCAATTAGTACTTTTAAGATCTAAGTATAGATCTATGAAGATCTTTAATTTCATCATCATGGTACAAAGATCTAATCCTTAATTCTGACGACGGAATTAAAGTGTCATTGCGGTATGTATAATGGATTGAGCACTAAATTTATCATCACGTGAGTCTTCCAAAGATCATGTTCTACTATTTGCTCAACTCCGGGCTTAGGACCGAGATGTAATTCTATCAAATAGAATAACTTCTCAGTTCCCAGGACTATCCTGAGGTTTTATTCCCATTCTGAAAATTGGAGTCGTTTAAAGACATTTTTACCCAGGTTAATGTTCTAAACGCTAATCTTTCAGTTATCTTGATTGCTATAATCCAACTATCCAATCAACGATTTCGGGTACTATTGATTATAATGATTACTATAGTCTAACTATATAATCAACTATAATTTTATTGGTTAAATTCAAATATATTGATTACTATAATCCAATTATATAATCAACTATAATTTAATTGGTTTGAATACAGTCCAACTGCTTAATTAAAACAACGATTAAATATTAGTCCAACTAATATATTTATTAATGACGAAAAATGAAATGAGTGCGTATTGGCAAGTATCTAAATGAAATTGCAAATTTAATACTTGCCTCCCACTATTTTTTGGCGAGCCTCTAACCCTCTGTTGAGTACTTGGAAACTTTGTTTCCTAGTGGGCTAGGATCCCGTTAAATAACACACAACCTTGACTTTGGCCAACAAGCTGTATGATATTTAACTAGGTAGATCTCTAAGATCAATTGGATCTCATCCAATTCCTAGATCCAGTAGGTGGACATCCAAGTCCGAAACATATATCTAATATATGCCAATATATCTGATATATTCCCTAATCTTTTTCCTCTGAATCAATTAAGCCTTGGCTTTGGCACAATAAACTTAATGATTCCAGTTAAGCGGGAACCATTGACCTTGGAAAGCTCCGTAATCAATGTCGATGGATAAGAAGTGATCTTGACTTTGGCCAAAAAATCACAACTTGGACAAGACATGCGATATGGAACAAAGCCTTCATGATTCAAACACATCCGCGATGGACAAATGCCTTGACTTTGGCCAACAAACCAGTGCCAATCTTGGATCTTGAGAATGAATCATTCAATGAAAGGAAAAACACTTAATATATGTTGAGGGTTTTTCGCGTAATTAGTAACCAATTAATTATCTTTGATTGGGTCTCATCATTCACCCTTAAACATGCATTCTAAAAGCATAATAAGGCGCGATAAATAAATTAATAATGATATGCGGATGGATATTTAAAACACTTTGTTCCTAGAACAAATCTCTCTCTTTCCTCTCTCCCGCTAGCACAAATCTTACTTCTACCCAATTACATAACACTTCTAAAGAAACCTCATTTACATTGAGGGGAATATGTGAGAAGAGAAATACAAAGAATCAAGAGGTAATAGGCTGGACACGCAGGTCCAATTTAATAAATTCTAAATTTATTACAACAATTTCCAAAATTGCCCTCACCCATCTAATATCCATCCGATATTCATTATTCATACATCACATCCATGTATTCACACAAAGCATGTTATCAATCAATCTAATCCAATTAATTAATCTGAAATTAATGACCATCCAATGTTCAAACAACGATTTGATTTGCGCGAGTCTAACTTGTTTTAAGAATAAGTACTCGAAGTACGAATTCTTGAATTATATCAAACTACAACATTAAATCCAATTTAATTTGTATTCAATACTAATTCTTTATTTAATTCCAATTAAATAATTACACTTTATTAATGAGCCTTTGCGACTTAGATTCTAAATCTAATCTTAACGGGTCTCAAAGCCCAATTAACATCCAATGTCAATTTAATTAAAGTCCAATGGGCTTTCAATTAATTTATAAGGCATGGACTTTGGCAACCAACCCCAATAAGGAATCACCCTTTTGCCAAAAATCAATTTAGGCCCATTAGGCCCAATTAAAATATTAAAGGCCCATTTAATCATATTTGGACTTTATGGATATGGATTTGGGCCCAATTGGATCCAACCAATTAACCTAAACCAAACTTGGCCCAACCAAGCCCATTAAGCCCAAATACAACTTTATTAGCCCAATTCCAAATTTAGCCCAACTAATTAAATTCTAAAATTCCAAATTTCACAATTTAATTAATTAAAGTGTATAGCCATAATTAATTAGTCAAATTAACATTTCCAAAATATCAATTTACATAATTAATCATGCTTATCAACATCAACACATGTCGAACATTATTGAATCAAAAAATCAATTCCTTCCATGCTTATAGCTCACGGCAATTTAGGGTTTTTCAAAATAGATTTCGATTTTAATCTAATTAAATCCTAAATCAATTTATCCCAAGTCTTTCAACTCATCCAATGATCAAAAAATAAAAATTACCATGACATTAGGGCACTCTATACATTCGGCCAAGCCAAATTATTTGGGGAAAAATTATCCAATTCAATTTTCATCAAATTGATCATGCATAACTATAAGTTATCATCATTCAAGCATATTCAAACAATCAATTTAATCAAAGTGAGTATTCCGCAACTTTAGTTTGATGTATTCACATGTTTTCATTGCTTAATTTGATCTTGGGATAACCTAGCAAACCCAACAGATTAATCTAAATAGCAACAGTAAAAGAATTACCTTTCACCCTAGTAGGGGGAAGTTACCTCCTCATGTTGAATAGTAAAAACTGTAAAAGTAAAAAAAGTAAATTACTATTATTACAAAACGTAATTAAAATTAATTACAAAACTAAAATTTAAAAGAAACTAGATAGAAAACTCCCTATTTATAGGAAGGTACATCTGAAACTGAAATTTCGAGCTCTATTTATAGGTGTCAGTAGGGTGTCCACGTCGTGACACGCGTGATTATCGACATGGCAGCTTCTGGTTCGTCGCGTGGGATTCTGGATAAGGTGATAAGGTGACACGTGGCAAGGCGGCTGAAAGCTGATGTGGCGGCTCGTAATTGGCTGATTTCATATTCTTATCTGCCACGTGTCAATTCGGATAAATGAGTCAATAATTGAGCTGACATGGCGCTGATGTGGCACTAACGTGGTGACACATGGCGAAAGTGATTGTCGGCACCATAGAATTACGACACGTGGCACGCTATGATTGGCTGATTATGACGTGCCGATGACGTGGCACTTTGAATTGGTCAACCGGTGATGTGGATGATGACGTGGCAGACACATAGAGTGACATGTGGCGACACGTGGCGATGGCGACTGTCGGCACCGTAGGATGATGACACGTGGCACGGCACACGTTAGCAGATCGGCTGTGATGGTGACACGTGGCACGGTGCACGTTAGCAAAGTCAAACTTCTCAGATTCAGACTTGTAGACCCGGCATACGTTAGCAAGCCTTGGTGCATGTTAGGCGTCGCGACGCACGAAATGACGAAAATGCCCTTTTGTCTGTTTTTCACTATTTTGGCCCTAAATCACCTCCTAAGAGTCTTGGAACTTTATTTATCTACAAAATAACACATAACACATCAAAATATTCACAAAACTCAAGAAACTATACAAAATATTAAGCCAAATGAGTGGGAAATAGTGATATAATTACCACTTATCAGTGGAGTCCACTGTAGTTGACTACTTTGAGATTTTCCAACTGACAGCACCACCATTCAAAGTAAACAGATATCATGTTTGCGATCTGCTGTCATCCCTGTCGATTTGAAAGCTCCCATCATATTAACCAATGACTTTCATCTCAGAACAATCTTCGTATGTCAAAAACACATCCTTAGTTCTTCTTAGATACTTGAAGATTGTTTTGACAGCTGCCCAGTGTTACTCACCCGGATTTGCCTGATACCTGCTCGTTATGCTAAGAGCATAAGAGACATCAGGTCTTTTACATAGCATGGCGTACATGATCGATCCTATTGCTGAAGCATAAGGGATCCTACTCATACGCTTTCTATCTGAAGGAGTATGTGGACATTGCTCCTTAGATAATTTGATTATATGACAAATAGGTAAATTACCTCTTTTGGAATCTTCCATTTTGAATCTTTTCAAAACTTTATCTATGTATGTAGATTGAGAAAGTCTTCACAACCTCTTAGATCTATCACGGTAGATCTTAATGCCGAGGATGTAGGCTGCTTCTCCCAAATCTTTCATGAAGAAATTCTGAGATAACCATTGCTTGGTGGCTTGCATCATAGGAATATCATTCCCGATGATTAATGTGTCATCGACATATAACACGAGAAATACAACAACACTCCCACTACTATTATGATCATCCTTAGATGCAAACCCCTCAGGTTGTGTCATATAGACACTCTCTAGGAGGTTCCCCTTAAGGAAAGTTATTTTGACATCAATTTGAAATATCATAATCAAAGTGTGCAGCTAGTGCCAGTAAAATTCGAATGGACTTTATCGTTGAAACAGGCGAGAAGGTTTCCTCATAGTCAATTCCTTGGATTTGTCTATAACCTTTCGCCACCAACCTAGCCTTATAGGTTTGGATGTTGCCTTCTGCATCAATTTTACGCTTGTAAATCCACTTGTAGCCTATGTGTATTATCCCTTCAGGTGCATCTACCAAGTCCCAGACTTGATTCTGATATATAGAGTATATTTCGGATTTCATGGCCTCAAGCCACTTGACTGAATCAATGTCAAGCATTGCTTCGTCATAACTGGTGGGATCGTCATTCTCAATGACCTAATCATGTTCCTCATCAATATGGAAACCATATCTTTCAGGCTCATGTCTTTCCCTACCGGACCTTCTGAGTTCATAACCTTGTGGTTGTTCCGTCGCTGCCCTTTTGAGGGCCTGTGGTTTAGTTCTATGTTAGTTTATTCTTCTCGTACCTCATCGAGGTCAAGTCTACTCCCACTATATTTCTTGAGAAGGAATTCATTCTCTAGAAATTTAGCATTTCGTAAGACAAATGTTCTTTGTTCATTTGGGACGTAGAACACGTATGCTCTTGAGTTCAAGGCATATCCTAAAAACATACATTTAACTGCCCTATCATCCAATTTGTTAGTTTGTGTGAGCTTGACATATGCGTCACATCCCCAAACTCTTAGATAACTAAGACTATGACGTTTCCCAGACCATAACTCATATGGTGTTTGACTAACAGTCTTGTAAGGAACTTGGTTTAATAGTAGTGTTGCAGTTTCTAAAGCAAGACCCCAAAATGAAATAGGTAGATCCGTGTCTGACATCATTGATCGGACCATATCTAATAATGTCCGATTTCTCCTTTCGGAGACCCCATTATGTGTGGAGTTCCTGGAGGACTCCACTAGGAAATAATGCCATTTTCTCTCAAGTAATCTTGAAATTCGTTGCTTAAGTATTCACCACCTCGGTCAGACCTTAATGACTTAATATTTTTATTAAGTTGGTTTTCTACTTCAGCTTTGAAGTCTTTGAATTTCTCAAAGGCTTCAGATTTGTACCGCATAAGGTACACATACCCATATCGCGAGTGATCATCGATAAAGGTAATGAAGTAGGAGAATTCAGCTCTATTGGTGACTGATATTGGTCCGCATACATCAGAATTTATGAGATCTAATGTCTCCGTTGCACATTGTCATTTACCTTTGAAGGGTAATTTAGTCATTTTACCAAGTAAACAATACTCACAATTTCCATAAGGTTCATATTTGAAGGGTCTGAAATACTCATCCTTATGTAGCTTAGTTAATCTTGTTTCATTGATATGACCTAAGCGACTGTGCCATAGAAGTGATTCATTGAGATTATTCGAGTTAACATTGTATATATTAGAGGTTGAACATTCTTTGTTAGTTTGTAAGATATAGATACCATTATTCAAAATACCATCTCCATATTTTATTTCATTGAAATAAATAGAACATTCATTACAACTTATTAGGCATGAAAAGCCTTTATTACATAAAGAAGAAATTGAAATGATGTTCTTTACTAGAGAAGGTACATAAACACAATCTTCTAAGTCTAAAACTAAACCATTCGGCAAAACTAATGAATAAGTTCCCACGCACAATGCAGCCAGTTTTGCTCCATTACCCATGCGTAAGTCAACCTCCCCATGACGGAGTCTCCTACTGTTTCTCAGGCCCTACACATTGTTACACAAGTTAGTCCCACAACCGGTGTCAAGCACCCAAGTAGAAGGTTCAGAGTTTTGAGAATATAGTTCAATCATATACAGCATACCTGAAGCATTGGGCTTTTTGGCCTCTTGGGCTTCCCTAGCTTCCTTGGCTTTCAAGGATCTGCAATCTTTCTTCCAATGACCCTTCTTTCTGTTAGACATTATGTCCCATAGCGTCACTGTTTGTAAATGATATTGTATTATTGTACAAAATTAACTATGTGATAATGAAATTGCCTTTTGCCGTTTTGTAATATTGTTTACTTTGATTTATAAATGGCGAAAGTCCATATGATTAGTACCTGGACTGAGAATGATATGAGACAGTATCAGTCCCTAAAGGTTTAATCATTAAATATCCCTAGCCGTAGTATTATCGAGACTGGACATCGATAATGCGGAATAGACTAGTATTGCGCTTGTGCACGTTGTGAGGGCACAACAGCATAGTTCTCATATATTTAAGTATTGGATACTTATGCAAATGCGATAGGAGGTTGTGTTTTACCGATGGTACGGAAAACAGCTTCGCTCTGGATAGACCCCGCGGAATCCCATTGGTAGTATGTCTGCGTGTCTATGGGAGGCCGCATCAGGGTAGGTGTATATGGTCTTAACCTGAGACTTACATCGCTAGTACTTGCGACAATCGGTAAACTTTGATTTTGGTGGTTGGGGACCTTAACCGGTTCTGTGTACACCTCTTCTGGGTTTATCGAGAATCGTAGTGTACTGGATGTGATGTCAAGATGGAAGTATCGCTTCAGACATATGGAGGTGATGATCACGCAGGACACAGAACTAGTACTCTATAAAAGGTTGCAACCGTCGGGACAATATGACAAGGTCAGGATTGTCCGATTTAAAGAGACTAGTTGCTTGATGTCCGATATATGTTTCGTACGGGGCAGACACATCTCCAGCCCCAGGCCTAGCATGTGATCATCCGATACTGGATCGATGTACGCAATACTACGGTATACTACGCTTGATATAGATCTTATATTCCTATAAGAATATTTCTGGAGAATTGGGTAGGCATGGCGCTTTGCTAGAAGCCAACCTTGTCTTGTGAATCGGTAAGAACGTAGTACGAGGTACGTGCGTGTTCGGATTATCCGACGACCGTATTCACTGCCAAAATATCCGGAGATCTCTTGGGTCGCTTCCTGAAGATTCACCTATGATATTTGATTCGAACTTAATTAATCTTGGATTAATTTGGAATTAATCAGTAAAATTATTATATTCGATATAATGATTGAAATTCGATTTCGACGCGAAATTAAAATTAGATTTTAATTCGGGCATACGAGTTAATTTAGAATTAATTCGTAAGCGACGTAAATAATAATTTCGCTAGGAGCGATTATTTATTTAAATTCGATTTAATTAACGTCGCGACGCAAGTTCGGTATTTCGGAAATATCGAACCCGAACGCGTGAGTGGACGTGGGCCCACTTTCATTTGGAAACGTGTGGGGCCCACATGACACATGTCATTATATGCATTATTTTATTGATGATGCATTGCATGGTGATAGTGTATTTTACACTCAAATGTTATGCATGGAATTTGAGTGTTGGACACTCTAAGCCTTTGCATGGCTTGTGTCATAGATTTATTATTATTTAATAAATATTATGGCATAAATATAAATTGATTTTTGGTATCAAAATCAATTAAGAAAATCTCTCTTCTCTCTCTCACTCTTGGCCGAAACCTGAAACAGTTTTTGCTATCCTTCTTCTTCAATTTTGGTTGCCAAAAAAACTTGAAGAAGGGTTGTTGTTTGGAACATGCAAGGCTAGCACCTTCAAAGGAATCAAAAGAGGTGATAGGGAAACCATCATAGAGCAAGGAATACACAAAGTTTGATGCTTGCTTCTTCTTGTCTTCCTTGGCCGAACCTAGTCTACCTTGGAGCTTCCATTTGGTTTGATTTTTCTTCATCAACATAGCATTGTAAGTATGATTCCGCCATACTTCATGTTTATATATATCCTTTGTTGTATTTCATGTATGCTTAATCTTTTCTTGGGACATATTATAGAAACCAACACTTTCCACAAAAGAAATATTTCCCCTTTCCCTTTTTTCTTCTCCACCTTACCATTGGGCTTTAGGTGATCTAGAGCCTTGGCCTTGCCTTTATTTTTCTTTGGGCCTCGTGGCTTCAGGTCCGTACCCGTAAGCATGGCGGAAGTTTTAAGCTCTGGTTTCAAGTCCTTCTCTGTTTGCTTTATCAAATTGTGCAATTCTGCTAAAGTAGCTTCTTTATCAGACAGATGAAACTGCATAATAAAGTTAGAGAATTCTTTTGGTAAGGACTGAAGAATTAGATCCTGACATATCTCATGATCCATGATGAACCCGAGGTTGGCTAATTTTTCAATGTGGCCAATCATCTTAAGCCCATGTCCACTAACAGATCCTTCCTTATACCTTGTTTGGAATAAGGCACATGACACTTGGATTCTAACAGTATGAACGAAAGTTGCATACAACTCCTTCAAGTGAAAGATGATGGTTTGAGCATCCATATCTTCGTGAGCTTTCTGAAGTTCGTCCGACATAGAGCCAAGCATTATGCAAACTGCTTGCTCATCATCATCGACGTGTTTCTTCCAAGTATCGAATGTATTTTGGTCAGCATCTTCTGCGGGTTCAGGGGGAAACGATCTTTCAAGAACATAGAAAATATTTTCTTGTCGTAAGACAATTTTTAGATTTCTAAATCAGTCATTGTAGTTTTCCCCTTTGAACTTATGCTCATCAAGGATGGAATGAAGTGATACTTTTTTTCCATTTGAATGTTTGTGAAATATTTTAACCCACCTGTTAGGAGAGAATGTTAAAATTAGGAATATGGTTTTCATTAATGTTTCATAATAACATTGGCTTTTAATATTATGAATTTTCTCCCACTCAATTATTTTAAAATTTTAAGCAAATTGCATCAACCCCAATATGATGGATTTCTTGTGGGCAAGGATCCCATTATCATCATTTCATAACTCTGACTAGGGCCGGTCGTTATAAAATATGATAATTAGGTAGGTTCCCAACCAATTTATGATATAAATCACAATTCCTTGATCATTGGGTTGGGCAATCAAATATGCCATAGCTTATGCTAGTCCTTGTGGACACCCAATCTTTGCCACTAAGTTATAAGACCACGCCTAAGGGTCGCTGCGTCTTATGACTCAGAAAAGTCAAACCATTGCCAATAGTACGATTTAGGGAAAAATTGGTATTGGTCAGTCTGGTAAAGCCTAATCCTGCCAATACGGTTTAAGCCCTTTGGGTCTATACTTTACAATGGGAGGCAAATTTTAGACTTAAATTATTATTGAGGATTTTAGCAAGTTTAATTGAATAACTGTCAAATGGATTCCTCCATTGAAAATTCCACAGAGGGAGGGTGGAGCGAACTCTCTTAAATACCCTTACCTCTTAGGCTCTTATCGCCTTGGTGACAGGAATAAACAATAGATCCTCCAAATTAGTCCAACACTTTAAATATACTTTAAGGTAAGCTTTGAGTAAATGATTATCTAGATGTCTTCACAACTTTCCCTTTTTGGCTATAAAAAAGTAGTGAGTGAAGGAAGCTTTGAGTAAATCATTATCTAACTCTAGTAATATCTTTTGTTAAATTAACTTTAGTTTGGAAAGTTTTATTAACGCCTTGGTCCCACCCCACTTGTATCTTTTATAATGTCTTTTATTATAAACAAGTGATTTATATTTATTAGCCTTAAAGGTAATAAATCTTTAAGTTCATCACAGAATACTTACTTAGCTAAGGGATAAGCAATTCACACTCTATTTCTTAGAAAGTCTCTAGATGCTTGCACCCTAAAATAATCATGCCAATTCTAATCATACATAGAATTATCAAGCATATGAGTTTTAATATGTTGGAATTATTTTATTCATTAAATAAATTTGATTAATATTTAATTATGATATTGCATTTTATTTTATTCAAATAAATTTACTATTCACGTTTTTCTGCAGATGCGTGAACTTTAAATGCAATTTCACAATTTAAATCTTAACCAAATCATGCAAAACTTGTGCCTAAAATTAATTTCAGGGCGTTAGCTTTCCAACGAGCTTTTAAACACCCAATTTCGAGTTCAAATGAGTGAGAACTAATCAAAACACAAATGACGCGCTGATACCACTGTTGGGAAGCGGAAAATAAAAATAATTAAAATTATGATGCTGCTTTCCCTTTGCCCAAGACCCATTTATTTTGATTATTCTACAAGCCTAGGTATGTTACTATATATTCTAAGCATAAAACTAATAAAACATGCAAAGAACATAAACATAAACATTCTAACTATCATAAGAACTCTAATTAAAATAAAGAAAGAAAAAGACTTACTTAAACCGTAGACTCCTCCAGTCATCCCTCCAATCTACAAGCTTTTCTCGAACTCAGCAAGCTCTTCCACGTTCCAAAGAGCCACCCAAGTGTGTGGCCTCCAAAGATGCACACACCAAAGCCAAAACTCAACGGCAAGATTACGCCTTGAGTGCACAGGTATTTTGCCCTTGGTGCTAGCCTAGGCAAATACCTCAAAACTTTTAACTCGAGGTTTCTCTAGTCAATTAGACTTAAGGATCCTCAAAATCAGTGGCTTACTCTTAAAACTTTAGAGTTGCTCACTTATATAAACCCAAGATTTGGTGCAAAAATTTGTGAAGAATTCTTTTGGTTTATATAGTGCTCCAACGACAACAAAATTAATTAAGAATCCGATGTGGGATAAAAGCCAATTTAATCTTAGCCATTGGATCTTAATTTAGAGGTTTAATGAGATTATGAAACCCTAATAAGAATTTGGGCCGAATTGGAATTCAAAACAAATAACAAATTAAATAAAAAAAATTTTCCATTCGCGCGGTACTATTTATATGAATAGTAAGTTTTTTAAAAAATCTATTTATTCCAATTCCCAAAGTGCCCCTATCATCATTCACCAATCCCTAAGCCACTATGGAACCTCATAAATGATCTGTTCAATAATTAAACACATTGAACCAGTTATGAACAATTCCTACAACAATTATATATGATGTTAAATATGTACGGTGCACTGTTAACCATTGATTTCGACTTTGTTGTGTGTGACCTTTTGGGTTCCCCTCAAGTTGGACATGAAATGAATCGTGATAATTTAATCAAACATAAATTATCCTCCGATCAAATGGTCGTTCGATTTCAATGACCAAGGTTGACATCTAGCAACATGCCAAGACCCCCAAATAAGAAGGAAAGATATATATACCCATTATGTATGTGATTTACATATGATACGGTCTTTCTGTTGGTAAATTCTAAGGTCCCAAGATCAAATCAAGACATGAAATTATGTGAACACATCAACGGAGGTAGCGGAATACTCACATTGATCGGTAGAGTCGATTTGGAGACGATTCAAGCCCAAAAACGCACTGCCATGTAAGCCTACTGCATGCAGTCCACTGCCTACAAAACAGAAAATTAAGTGAAGAAACGGAGCTCCTAGCTTCGTCGGATGGATCCCGTCTCATGGTCGAACCTCCCTACCACCTTCGCAAGACTTGTTGTGCTAGCACTTGATTTCTCACCATGAGAAACCACTCTTGCTTCCCTTTAGCTCACGCCCAAACTGGTTCAAAACCAGTGAAGAAAAGCCACACTTGGGCGTGAGAGGATGAGAGAATTTGAGAGAGAAGATTTGTGTTATGTTAATTAAAATGATTTACCAAAAATCAATTTATATTTATGCCATAATTTATTAAATTAATAATAAAATTATGATACATAACATGCAATGGCTTAGAGTATAAAACCTCAATTTCCATGCAATAACATTGAGTGCATTGCACACTATCTACATGCAATGACATTGAGTACAATGTACACAATCTACATGCAAAGCATTAGAATGACATGTGTCATGTGGGCCCCACACGTTTCCAAATGAAAGTGGGCCCACGTGCACTCACGCGTTCGGGTTCGATATTTCCGAAATACCGAGCTTACGTCGCGACGTTAATTCAATCGAATTTAAATAAATAATCGCGCCCGGCGAATTATTATTTACGTCGCTAACGAATTAATTCTCAATTAACTCGTTTGCCCGAATTAAAATCTAATTTTAATTCCGCGTCGAAATCTAATTTCGTCTAATATATCGAATATATTAATACATCGATTAATTCTGAATTAATCGTTCTCTCTCTTTAGACGATATTTTATCCCGGATAAAACATCTCCGTTATTAATCCTAGATTAATTTTCTCTCTCTCTTCTATTATAATCCCAGATTATTCAAGAGTGCAAGTTGTGCGTCATCGGTGGATTATCGGGAAGCGACCCATGAGATCCCCGGATAAGTTGGCAGTAAATACGGTCGTCGGAGTGCCGAATCACGTACGTACCAAGTACTACGTTCTACCGATTTACGAGACAAGGTCGACTCCTAGCAAGCACCAAGTCTTCCCAAGTTCTCCGGACATATTCATCAAGAATATCTAGATCTGTATCAAGCGTAGTATACAATTGTATTGTGCGTATCGGCCCAGTATCGGATAATCACGTGCTAGGGCTGGGGCTGGATAAGTGTCTGCCCCGTCCGAAACACATATCGGATGTCTGGTAACTAGTCTCTATAATCGGATATTCATGACCTGGTCATAATATCACGATTGGATGCGCATCACTTTAAGAGCACTAATACCGTATCCTGCGTGACATCATCTCCATTATGACTGGAGTGACACTTCCGTCTTGACATCACATCCAATCACTATACGATTCTCTGATGAACCCAGATAGGTGAACACAGAACCAGTTAAGATCCCCCACCACCAAACTAAGTTTACCGATTGTCGTAAGTATTAGCGATGTAAGTCTCAGGTTAAGACTATACAACCTACCTTGATTTCGGCCTCCCATAGACACCTAGTCATAATACCAATGGGATTCCGAAGGGTCTATCCAGAGCGAAGCTGTTTCCCGTACCATCGGTGAAACACGACCTCCTATCGCACTTGCACAAGTATCCAATACTTATATATATGAGAACTATGCCGTTGTGCCCTCACAACGCGCACAAGTGCAATACTAGTCTATTCCGCATTATCGATGTCCAGTCTCGATAATACTACGACTAGGGATATTTAATGATTAAACCTTTGGGGACTGATACTGTCTCATATCATTCTCAGTCCAGGAACTAATCATAGGGACCTCTCTTCATTTATATATCTATGGTGATCTAATCACAAACGATGAGAGTGCAATTTCCTTATTACATAGTTAATTTGCTACAACAACACAATGATCTGTGCAAATAGTGACGCTATGGGTCATATTATCCAACAATCTCCCACTTGGCACGTAGCGAGTCACTCAAGTGTCCTACACTCGAACTATGTACAATTCGCTCAAATTGCTGAGGAAAGGTTTTCGTCAGCGGATTTGCTTAATTATCGTCTGACGCGATTTACACGATCATCACATCGCCACGATGTATGATCCGAACGAATCAGATGATATGGAAGTATATATCTGGATCGTCGATGAGACCTTTAATTCCTTAGCCTATGCTGACGCCTAGCTCAGCTGCTAACAGAACTTTATCTAATCTTATTAGATTTATTTTCTACCCAGATGGTCTTCTATTGCTGCCTCAGCTGCAGCAATGATCCGCATTTGTTGTTTATTCGGCAACAGTTATCTTGCTAGGAAGATTTCCAGCTCACTGTCCCGGTGTTCAAACTTTATAGTACCGCAGTATTTACCGTTTGGAAACTTGCAGCAGTGATCCCAGTCACTTCAAGTTCTCCATCTCCATAGTTTAAGACAACATCTTTAGTTCTCTCAGATACTAACAGATGTTCTTTAATCTTCAATTCAGTGACTGTCACTTGGATTGACCCGATTGTGACTCCATATGCTCGAAGCGTATGAGACACCAATACAAGTACATTTTAAATGTACAATTTCCCAGAGAGTGTTAACAACTCCAAATCTATCCCAGTAGATCTTTATTCCCTGAATAAAGGTTGTTACTCCCCAGAATTCTACGGAGAATTTCTATTGAAAGAATATCTATGAAAGCCAAGCTTTCACCAATTGCTTTATGGGAATTTCACTGTCAGTGCGCTCTCCCACTAACCTCCTTATATACACAAGAATTATTTCGCTTTGAATCAAATCATAAATCATTATGATTATTTCAAAATAACAGTTCCAAGAACCTTATGCTTGCATCAATCCAAATATGGATCGAATAACCCCGCAAACCTGGTTTGTCGGTTATACAAAATCGTCAGGATGTTGTAAGCATCCTCCAAAAGGTTTCCTTTTCAGGAAAGCGATTTTGATTTGTAACTGACATATTTCATCAATGAAATATACAGTTATCAACAAGCATCTTCAAAATGGATTTACATGGCAACAGGTAAAAAGGTTGAACCGTTATTAACATAATGTTGATAACGCTACCTTTCCGTCAAAAGCTTAGGTTTGCACGTTGGTATGTTGCCTTCCATGTATGTCTTCCTTGAAGACGTTTAATGTACCATAGGCACAACGCCTTGTGGTACAACAACTAGTATCCAAACATAGTTGTTATACATGGAATCCATTTCGGACTCATGGCACTTTGCCATAACAGGGAGTCGATACCTCGTATCACTTCCTCTAAACGTAGTCGGATGGTACACCACCATAAGATTGACATCTTTATGAGGTTAGATCAGAAACCCATACCCTAGGTTGTTTTCTGACTCTATCCGATCTACTACTAGTTTCTTGTGTATTTGAAGATTAATGGTATAGTTTCATCATAGATGAACTATTTGTGTTCCATTACGGACTTCGTGCCTAGATCAGTATTACTCCGATTTTCATCGAGTATCACTATCCTCCCACTGACCACTGCATATCGGTATTCCTCTCAGGAAAACCGCATGGTGAGCAACAATTATATTGTTCTCATGTGGGATTTACAAGTACTATATTTAAGGTTTCCCTTAAGATAACCTATATTGGCACTTATCCAATTTGGGTCCTTAGTTTGGTATCATCCAAACGCTATGCCTGGCATACCCAAATTATCAGGAATGAGAAACCTCGTTTCTTCCCTGTTCATATCCTATATGATATCTGTCAAACAGATTTTATGGAACCTTATTCTAAATAAGTTTTGGCACTGTTAATACATATCCTGTTGAAGGAAATAGTAGCTCAGAGCGACTCGTGATAAACCTTATTATGTCCAACAAAATTCGGTTTTTGGTTCGGACACACCGTTAACTAACGTGCCTCGGGAGGAGTCCTCATACGAAAGAATACCGTACTCTTTCATTTACGTATGAAACTTACTGCTTAAGTATTTTCCATTACGGTTTCACCGTGGCGGAATAATACTATAGCCGATCTGTTTGTCTACTTCGTGTCGAAACTCTAAAGTTTCCGATCTGTGTTCTTCAAAAGAAACACATAACCACAACGTGATGTCACATCCGTTAAGGTCACGAAATATTCATGTTCACATCTAGCCAGCTAGATATGGGCCCACTTACTTCACCATGAATAGGGCTAACAGATCGGTGGCCCTTTTACTATTACCAAGTAAATAGCATTTTAGGTATTTTACCTAATAAACTAGATTCGCAGACCTTATTTGAATAGTCAAATCAGTCCTAGTACCCTCTCTAAAAGTGTGGATATACGAGTCTTGTTTAATAAACTAGATCGTAGACCTTATGAATAGTCAAATCAGTCCTATACCCACTCTTCAAAAGTGTGGATATACGAGTCTTGTTTAATTGTTCCCAGACAACAATGCCACAAATAAGTCTCCATGATCAAATCAATTTGAGCTATTATTTATTTGTCATTTTATATGTTTGAGATTTTATTATATTCAAAATAAATTCTGTATTTATCTCAGTATCATCTTATATATTGAAACACTTTAGTGTTCTAGAATATAAAGGTTTTATCCGCAATGGATTAAACACTGATATAGAGATAATGTCTCTAGTTAAACTAGTTACATTATAACATTTCCTAATTTAAGTACATACCCAAAGGGTAGTTCCTAAACTTAGGTATCTGCGGTCGAAACAGCGACTTTCGTCCCGTTTCCAATTCGCAGAGAAATCTCGGCTTGAAGCCAGTATCCAGCTCACAGCGGATTCTGAACGTCAATACATATATTTTATGTACCACACTAAGTATTTAAAATCCAATTTTAATACTATAGTGAACATAACTTTGACAAATATTTTAAAGTTAGAGCCTCGCCCTTTCTTTAATTCCTTCGTGTCTTCCATATCCAAATGGTAGTCACTTTGGGATATTTCAATTACCTTTTCAATATTTCACATACCTTTGGGCAAGCCTTGGGTTTAGAATATCGAAATGATGTGCACCTTGTGCAACATGCCCAATTGCAAACTTTGACTTTTTCTCCACTAGAATAGTCAATTAATTCTCCAAGAATTATTAATTGCAACTTTAATAATACTTTTAAATCTAAAGATAGATTTATTGGTAAGTATATTAATTAAGCACTAAAGTCATCATCACATAAATCTTCCAAAGACTTTATGCTCTACTATTTGCTTAATTATGGGCTTAGTAATAATAAGTTATTTTATCAAATAAATTAACCTATTATTAATTCCCAATTGAAAATTAAATCATTTAAAACATTTAATCCAATGATTATATATTTTAAATATTCAACCTTTCAATTCTTTACTTGATTTTATATAGTCCACTATTTAATCAAATTATTAAGGTACTATGTATTATAATGATTACAATAATCCAATTATTTAATCAACTATAATTTTAATATTGATTACTATAATCCCATTATAAAATCAACTATCATTTAATTCAATTTATTGATTACTATAATCCAATTACAAATCAACTATATATTGAATGAGTTTGTATATAGTCCAACTATATATATTTAAAACAACATAAAATATTAGTCCGACTAATACTTTTGATTAATATGACGAGTAAAATAAGAATGAGCGTGTTTAGCGAGTATTCGAACGAATGTTGCAAATTCAATACTTGCCTCCCACTATTTTTCGTCGAGTCTCTAACCCTCTGTCGAGTACTCGGGAAACCGTGTTTCCTAGTGGGCTAGGATCCGTTAAATAACACACAATCTTGACTTTGGCCAACAAATTGTATGATAATTAACTAGGTAGATCTCTAAGATCAATTGGATCTCATCCAATTCCTAGATCCGGTCAGGTGGACATCCAAGTCCGAAACATATGTATAATGTCAATGTATCCAATACATTTTCTAACCATATTCCTCTGAATCATTTAGGCCTTGGCTTTGGCCAACACAAACCTAATGATTCCAGTTAAGCGGGACCCATTGACGAGGATAGTTTCGTAATCAATGTCATTGGACAAAAAGTGATCTGACTTTGGTCAATAAAATCACGATTTGGACAAGACACCGATATGCAACAAAACTCTCATGATTCAAGTACATCCTTGATTGACAAAGGTCTTGACTTTGGTCAAAAACAAACCAATGCCAACTTCGGATCTTGAACAAGAATCATTCAATGGAAGGATATTTGCTTAATATAAATGAGGGTTTTTTCGCGTGCAAATTGGCTACCAATTTAATTATCTTTGTTAAGGTCTCATCATCATACACCCTTAAACATGCATTCTAAATACATAATAAAGCGTATGAAATAAAATAATAATGATATGCGGATGGATACTTAACACATTGATCCTAGATCAAATCTCTCCCTTTCTCACTCAAGCTAGCACTTGTACTACTTCTACCCGTTACACTACACTTCTAAAGAAACCTCATATACATAGAGGGGAATAGGTGAGAAGAGAATACAAAGAGAAAGAAGGTGATAAGGCTGGACACGCAGGTCCAATTTAATAAATCGAATTTATTACAACAATTTCTAAAATTGCCCACCCGACTAATATCCATCCGATATACATTATTCATTCAACACAACCACGTATTCACACACATAAGCATGCTATCAATCAATCTAATCAAATTAATTAATCTGATAATTAAGTGATCATCCAATGTTCAAACAACGATTTGATTTTGTTCGAGTCAAACTCGTTTTTGCGAATAAGTACTTAAAGTACGAATTCATGAATTAAATTAAACTACATCATTAAATCTAATTTAACATGTATTAATACTAATTCACTATTCAATTCCAAATTAAATATTACACTTTATTTAATAAACCTTTTACGATTTAATTCCAAATCTAATCGTAACGCGTCTCAAAGACCGATTAACGTCCAACGTCAATTCAATTAAAGTCCAATGGGCTTTTGATTGATTTCTTAAGGCGTGGACTTTTGGTCAACTCGGGTCAAACCGATAACCAAAGTCCAATCCGGGATTTACCCCATAAGCCCATAAATCAATCTTGGCCCATTAGGCCCAATTGAACATAAAAGGTTCATTAGTCGCAATTGGGCTTTATGGTTAAGGTTTTGGGCCCAATTGGATCCAATCCACTTGGCCTAAACCAAACTTGATAAATCAAGCCCAATAGCCCCAAATAATGCAACATTCAAGCCCAAATCCAATTTTAAGCCTAAATAATTAATTACACTAATCCAATTACGCAATTTAATTACCTAAAGTGCATTATATGATTAATCAACTAAATCAACATTTTTAAAACACCAAATTAGTCTTATTAATCATATTCAATTCATTATCACATGTCAAACACACATAATGAAAAATCAAATCCATTTACATGCTTTCATGCTCTCGGCCAAGGAGGGATTTTGTGTCCGATCGGTTTCGATCCAATCGAACCTACAATCGACATCAATCACCCTCCGATTTGATTTTATACACATCCAATGTCACAAAATCAAAATTCCAACAACATTAGGCATATCACATTCGGCCAAGGTGGAATTTTTGGGGAAAAATCATCCAATGCATTTTTCATAAAATTGATTCCATGTAACATCATTCTTATACATGTAAGCATTCTTATTCATCAAATTTCACAAGAACATGCTTCAATCAATTTCATCACACCATTCGGCAACACATGGAATTTAGGGGTTTATGTTCAATTCAAAGTACAATCCAATTGACATTAAATTAACATCATCCTACATGATTAACTCATCCAATGAATTAAATCAACAAAATTCCAATGATTCAAAATCAATTTTGCATTCGGCCAAGGCATATAATTTGGGGAAAATAATTCCAAATCATTTTTCATCAAATTAGTCCAACCAAAATGAATTTAAACATGTTATAAGCATACTCAAACAAACAATTCATTCAAATCATCTCAACAAACATTTACCCAAATTTTAACCCTACAATTTCATGCTTGCAACATTAGCTCTTGATGCCATTGTTGGTAAATTCTAAGGTCCCAAGATCAAATCAAGACATGAAATTATGTGTGAACACATCAACGGAGGTAGCGGAATACTCACATTGATCGGTAGAGTCGATTTGGAGACGATTCAAGCCCAAAAACGCACTGCCATGTAAGCCTACTGCATGCAGTCCACTGCCTACAAAAACAGAAAATTAAGTGAAGAAACGGAGCTCCTAGCTTCGTCGGATGGATCCCGTCTCATGGTCGAACCTCCCTACCACCTTCGCAAGACTTGTAAGTGTGCTAGCACTTGATTTCTCACCATGAGACCACTCTTGCTTCCCTTTAGCTCACGCCCCAACTGGTTCAAAACCAGTGAAGAAAAGCCCACTTGGGCGTGAGAGAGATGAGAGAATTTGAGAGAGAAGAATTTGTGTTATGTTAATTAAAATGATTTAACCAAAATCAATTTATATTTATGCCATAATTTATTAAATTAATAATAAAATTATGATACATAACATGCAATGGCTTAGAGTATAAAACACTCAATTTCCATGCAATAACATTGAGTGCATTGCACACTATCTACATGCAATGACATTGATACAATGTACACAATCTACATGCAAAGCATTAGAATGACATGTGTCATGTGGCCCCACACGTTTCCAAATGAAAGTGGGCCCACGTGCACTCACGCGTTCGGGTTCGATATTTCCGAAATACCGAGCTTACGTCGCGACGTTAATTCAATCGAATTTAAATAAATAATCGCGCCCGGCGAAATTATTATTTACGTCGCTAACGAATTAATTCTCAATTAACTCGTTTGCCCGAATTAAAATCTAATTTTAATTCCGCGTCGAAATCTAATTTCGTCTAATATATCGAATATATTATACATCGATTAATTCTGATTAATCGTTCTCTCTCTTTAGACGATATTTTATCCCGGATAAAACATCTCCGTTATTAATCCTAGATTAATTTTCTCTCTCTTCTATTATAATCCCAGATTATTCAAGAGTGCAAGTTGTGCGTCATCGGTGGATTATCGGGAAGCGACCCATGAGATCCCCGGATAAGTTGGCAGTAAATACGGTCGTCGGAGTGCCCGAATCACGTACGTACCAAGTACTACGTTCTACCGATTTCTACGAGACAAGGTCGACTCCTAGCAAAGCACCAAGTCTTCCCAAGTTCTCCGGACATATTCATCAAAGAATATCTAGATCTGTATCAAGCGTAGTATACAATTGTATTGTGCGTATCGGCCCAGTATCGGATAATCACGTGCTAGGGCTGGGGCTGGATAAGTGTCTGCCCCGTCCGAAACACATATCGGATGTCTGGTAACTAGTCTCTATAATCGGATATTCATGACCTGGTCATAATATCACGATTGGATGCGCATCACTTTAAGAGCACTAATACCGTATCCTGCGTGACATCATCTCCATTATGACTGGAGTGACACTTCCGTCTTGACATCACATCCAATACACTACGATTCTCTGATGAACCCAGAATAGGTGAACACAGAACCAGTTTAGATCCCCCACCACCAAAACTAAAGTTTACCGATTGTCGTAAGTATTAGCGATGTAAGTCTCAGGTTAAGACTATACACACCTACCTTGATTTCGGCCTCCCATAGACACCTAGTCATAATACCAATGGGATTCCGAAGGGTCTATCCAGAGCGAAGCTTTTTCCCGTACCATCGGTGAAACACGACCTCCTATCGCACTTGCACAAGTATCCAATACTTATATATATGAGAACTATGCCGTTGTGCCCTCACAACGCGCACAAGTGCAATACTAGTCTATTCCGCATTATCGATGTCCAGTCTCGATAATACTACGACTAGGGATATTTAATGATTAAACCTTTGGGGACTGATACTGTCTCATATCATTCTCAGTCCAGGAACTAATCATAGGGACCTCTCTTCATTTATATATCTATGGTGATCTAATCACAAACGATGAGAGTGCAATTTCCTTATTACATAGTTAATTTGCTACAACAACACAATGATCTGTGCAAATAGTGACGCTATGGGTCATATTATCCAACACTTTCGTCTCATTGTATCCCCACCTATTGACTTAGGGTACGGAAAGTGTCTACCCATATGGTCAAAGGTATGATGTTGATAGTGTCATGAATAGTGCTAACCCAAGAATCTCACATGATTCTTTCGTTGTGGCCACAGTCTCAAGCACTGATCACACATATCAACCCGAGAACTGGAATACTACTCTTATAAGAAAATATTATCCGAGAGAGTGGCGATTCTCTGTTGTATGTTACAAACTTCATGTGTTTCAACAAATGAAACAATCATACCCTTATGACCGGATCTTTTGAACCGGGGAAGGAGAATGTCAAAGTTATTTGATCCACACATAAGATTGTAAAGACCTCAAGTCTAAGGACTAGTCATTTAATCGATACCTGAAAGTTCTCCCAGACACATGGGATAAATACTCCATATGAAAACTGTCGGTGGTCAGTTCGATGGACATGAGCAACTCATGCATCAATGTGATACACCAAGCGGACGAATCTCTGATAGTAGCCTATGAGATCGGCTACCCCACTTAAGGGCGGATCATATTATCATGCTAGTCTCTCCGCTTTGTGAACGCCCAGATTATTCACAAAACTATAACTAGAAACATTTAAGAGTAATGATTCTCATAAGGCGTGGAAGCCATCGTCTTATTACTCAAAGGGCTTTATTATAGTGTTGATGATTCATATAAGTTATGTAAAACAAGTATAATAAATATTTCCATTTTATTAATTAATGAAAATATTACAAATACATGTACATATAGCCCATCCACAAGTTGGGTATAGGGCATATCCCTAGCATTCGCTGAGTATGCTAAAGGATTGTACTGACTCTAGCTTCTCTCCCGCTCCTCCATACTAAGTGGGGTTATCGAGTCGGGGTTCAGCGAACTCTACCTCAACTGAGTCATCTCTCTCTCCTTCATATTTTTCCTTGTGACAAAGAACTCATCGCCATCTTCTTACTGCCGCATACTACCCCGACCCCATCCTTGGTCAAGAATTTCAACTTCAAGTAGTAGCTTGACATGGCTGCCCTTGAGTTCATCATGAAGGGTCTTCCAAAAACCACCTGGTAGCTACTTAAAATATCTACCACGGTGAAGTTCATCATAATTATACGAGTATAGGGGCTCGTTCCAATGGTCATTATCAATTGTACCCGACAAAGTGGGACGATAGTAGATCCCCTAAACCTGTACAATGGAGTTGCGTCCTTAATCAATGTGGTGAACTCCACTCTCATCCCATTCAAGGCCTTTTTGGATATGATGTCCACTGCACTCTCAGGATCCACCAATATCATGTCTACCTCCAACCCACCAATGTTGGCCTTGATTATCAACGCATCATCATAGGGGTAACTCACACCTTGAGCATCCTCGTTAGTAAACATTATTGGCATCGACCTGACTTTCTGAATTACCTCAAAGTTACCTCAAAGTAATTACCTCAAAGTTAAGAACCTTACAATAATTCTTTCTTGTCCTGTTTGAGTCCCCGACCAAAGTTCTTACCCCGACTATGGTGAACATATGCCTCTACTATTTCCGATGTCTTACCCTCATAGCCTCGTAATCAATACATTCATTGAGGAAATCATTCCTCAACATGTCCTCCATTTTCTCTTCCAAATCTCGATGCCCATTGGTATTGTGATACGCACAATATGTCTTCATATTTATTTTCTCCATTGGGAACCATCTGCGATCGGGCTCTATCAACAAACCATTGTCTTGTATCACCCAAGCTATCTGTGATAAAACCTTTCGAGGACAGTATACGTCGTGCCTCTATAATATATTCGATCTTGATTAGAGGTCTCCCCTCGTGTGCTGGGTTACCCTAAGTCCTCGACCTAAACTCCCATCCCCTCGGGTCTAGGTCCACATCTTGGATCCTAAGGTGGGACCACAATCTCTCGACCCTTAAGGCCTCTTTAAAACTCGCTAATGCTTCCAATGACACATACACCCCGACCTCTAATACCAAGTTATGGTATCCATCGATGAAGCTTTTTAGCGGCTCGTCATTGCATTGGTTCATCGTCCTCAGTGGCTCAACCACCTTCTTTGGTGCGCATGCCTATTTGAAATGTCACATAAGGATTTCTTTAGCTGTGAATAGCTACTGATACTCACTGGAGTCAAATTTCTTAACCACAAGTTGGCTGGTCCCCCCAAGGTTAACATGAACACCTTGCAGCCGCCTACCCGACCATGCCTTGAATCTTCATAAGTAAAATAAATTTTTCAATGTGGGACTTAGGTTCTATGTTACCCTTATAGCTGTCCATCACGGGCATGGAGAACCTCATCGGAAACTCCACATCTAGCATCTCCTTGGTGAAATGAGACGTTGTCTCTATACATTGGTCATCCCCAACTCCTGGCGTGCTCTTCTCCAACTTCTTCATCTCTGTCTAGAACCAGTCCTTCAAGTGGCTCTCAGTGTTTTCATGCCATCGGCATAAGGCTTCCTTGTACTCGCTCCTCTGAGCATGATATCTCATGTAACTTGGAGTTCTACGCTTTTGTTGCTGATAGCGCCCTTGATTATTCTCTCCAAAACTAGGGTTGTTACTGGACTATTCCGGGGATTTCTTGCAATCATATCCCTCTTGAGGCCTCTCTATTGGTGTAGCACTGGCCACAACCACTTACCCCATCTTGTGAGCATTATTTCTCCTTATTTATCGATCCCCTTCTACTAAGGCTACTCTCTTCCTACTAGCAATCTCTTCACCCCTTCTATTAGGCCCCGCTTGTCCATGTTCTCATGTTTTCCTCTCCAACTTCTCGATCTTCTCCATTATGGTTTTCATGAACGCCTAGGTTGTCTCCCTTTCTTTTCGGGCTTTTTCCCTTTCCAACCGCAAGTTTTCTTCAATCTTTCCATCCACTTCACCGTTAAGGCCTCCAAAGCTCTATGATTTCCATCTCATGCCATCGTCTTAGTGTGTTATGTTGCTTTTTGTACTGATCCCCACAGATGGCGCCAACTTTTGATGGTCGTTTTTTGTTCCAAGGTAAAATGAAAAATTGACCCCTCGAACAAACCTCCCCCAACGGTGAATTTATTTGGCTAGTAGGGAACCAAATTAAATTTAGTAGGCAAACAAGATAACCACAGAGTTTACATGGTTCAGTGGAGAGTGCCTCCAACCTACGTCCACGAGAGAAAGGGGTATATTTTATTACTGTTCGGGGTCAAGACAGACCCGGGCTTCAATAGATAAATGAACTTACTAAGTGTAATACACCTCGCGTCTTACACTAGCTCGGTTAATTCACTCTCTTAGTTAGGTAACAGACTGATTTTCTCTCTCTATCACTAGTTCTTAAGCTTTTAGTTTTTTTTTTTCCAAGTTGTGAGATGCGAAATTTGCTAACCTTTGATTCTGAGACTTTAACACCTTTATATAGGCTTCCAAATTCATCATTCCACTACCTCTGACATCAGCCCATGTCATCTTTCCATTATTGTCATCGCTACTTTCCTCAACTACCTTTAAATGAGCCAATCAGATTCACTCATTTCACTGTCATAGCCCCCGCCGTTGGCGGTTATGCTCGTCCACCTCCCTACCACTGCATCGGCCTATAGCGGCTGGTAGGGGCTACTTCCAATGAGAACTGTTGCTTTCCCACAGTCATCATTAGCCTTCTAGAAGTTTATCCTCTCAAATATGGCATACGTCACATGATTCCAACACAGGTCGGCCTGTGATCCTATCTTCGTTCCTCGGGTTGGCATACCGAGGCAGATGATACTATAAAAACTTCCCTTCAACTCTCTCAACCAGGTCGGATTTTACTGACAAATGCCCATCGGGTCGGGTTTTAACAAACTTTTAGAAAGCCCCAAATCAACATCCTCTAGGTGATCAGGTCGATATCCCTACTTGCTTCATCATCAAAAAGTTCTGTCTTTGGGAGAACCCACCTAAATCACATGGTCGGGTTCCTCTGTCAAATCCCTTCTGTCTCTCCGGACTCTTGGGCATTTATCATCCATTTTTGGCAAAGTTCAATACATATTCTACCTCTACTCGGTATTTGAATCTTATTCGGGGTAAAAAACCACCATCAACATAAAATTCTAAGAGTTTTTTATTAATATTTTTAAAATTTAAAAAAAATTTATTTTCTTAAATTTTAAATTAATATTCTTATTATGTTTCGAAATCACTTCCATTTACCAACTCTCGCTGTAGGCAGAGAACTTACTTGAGTGTGTTTCAAAATTGACTGATAAGCATAGCCGACGGGCTTGACTATGAATCTTGCTGTCGTAGCTTCTGAGCCATCAACTTGTCAGTGCTCTCCCCTCTGTCACACTTACTACTCTCTCTCATATGTTTATTGAACAGTCAACGACTCACCTTGTTGCAATTTGCCTCGTTGAATGGCCGAAACCATTCGCATGTGACTCAGATTCAGAATTCATTCAAGACCTCCCTTTGGG
>SKCR01043670.1:0-37154 GCA_019454045.1 Zanthoxylum bungeanum
GGCTGAGTATGAAGCATGTGCATTCGGCTTGACTGCATTAATAACCTTGAGAGCTATGAACGTGGAGGTTTACAGAGACTCAATGTTGGTGATCCGACAGATGGAAGGAGAATGAGAGCTAAAGGAAGAACGGTTGAAGCCGTACTTGTTCCATCTCAGGAGTCTGGCACAAGTTATCCATGCCTGTAAATTTCAGCACTTGCCGCGGGAAGAAAATCAAATGGCAGATGCATTGGCGACACTGCCGCGACTTGGGAGAATCCGGAGAAATTGGTAATGAGACCACTTGTGCTGACGACAGCGGGTAAGCCTGTTTATGAGACATAAAGAATCCTGGAAGTAGAGGTCGATGACGGAAAACCATGGTACTATGACATTCAGAGGTATCTGGAACATGGGGAACTCCCAGAGGAAGTGAGCAGAAAAGACAGAATCGACATTCAGAAGTTGGCTTCTCAGTACGTAAATTTGAAAGGAGAACTCTACAAGAGGCAAGCAAATGGTATTCAGCTGAAATGTGTGAGGAAAGAAGAAGCTCAGAAGATAATGGAAGAAGTGCATGCAGGTGTATGTGGACCACACATGAACGGATTGAACTTGTCCTGCAAGATCGTAAGACAAGGCTTTTACTGGTCAACCATGGAAGCCGATTGCGCAAAACTGGTGAAACACTGTCATGATTGTCAAGTGATGAGTGGTATTTATATCACTTATTCCCACTCATTTGACCTAATATTTTGTATAGTTTCTCGAGTTTTGTGAACGTTTTGATGTATTTTGTGTTATTTTGCAGATAAATAAAGTTTGGAAAGCATTGGAGGCAATTTGGGGCAAAAACGGACAAAAATGCGTCAACAGGGATATTTTGGTCTTAAGCGCGTCGCGACGCCAAACGTTCAGCGTCGCGACGTCTAAAATGCGCCGAACAGTGCTAACGTGCGCCGGGTCCACAAATCAGAATCTGAGAAAAGTTTGATTTTGCTAAAATGCGCCGTGCCACGTGTCACCATCACAGCCGATCTGCTAACATGCGCCGTGCCACGTGTCAGCATCCTACGGTGCCGACAGTCATCATCGCCACGTGTCGCCACGTCGTCGCCATGTCACCGCCATGTCATCAGCCACGTCAGCAAGTCAACAAGTCAAATTGCCACGTGTCGTGCCACATCATCATCAGCCAATCAGGAAGTGACACGTGTCGCAATTCTATGGTGCCGACAGTCTCTTTCCCACGTGTCGCCACATCGTCGCCACGTCACCGCCACGTCAGCATCAATTATTGGATATCCTATCCTTATCTGACACGTGGCGGATAAGAATCTCAGCGACCAATCAGAAGCCGCCACGTGTCACAATAATTGAAGCCCAACCACTCTGCCACATGTCACCTTATCATCTTATCCAGAATCTTCAAACCAGCGAACCAGAGCGTGCCACGTTGACAAATCCGGCGTCGCGACGCTGGATCCTACCGAGGCCTATAAATTGAGCTCGAGATTTCAGAATTCAGTGCACCTTCCTCTCTCTTAAATTCCTTCTAAAGAGAGAGTTTCTCTCTCTAGATTCTTTAGTTTTTAGTTTTTTTTATTTTTAGTTTTTAGTTTTTAGTTTTGTAAATAATTTTAATTACGTTTTGTAATAATGGTAATTTAATTTTTACTTTTTACTTTTTACAGTTTTTACTATTTACCATGAGGAGGTAACTCCCCCAGCTAGGGTGAAAGGTAATTCTTTTACTGTTACTATTTAGATTAATCTCCCTTAAAAATAATATATTCACTATTTAAAATATTGACTTAAAAAGGATTCCGCCAGATTGGTCGGTTGGTAATTCATTTTAATCTGGTTTAAACCTGACTAATAAAGGATACCGCCAGATTGGTCGGTTGGCAATTTAATTTTGGTTTCGCCTTTATGGCTGGTTGGACTTAATTTGACTTAATCAGGTTACCGCCTATATGGCTGGTTGGAGAAAGAATCACAAGTTTATATATTATTTTATGGGAGATATCTAAATTAGTAGTAGTAAAAGTAATTCCTTTTACCTTAGCATTTTATTTTATTTTACTTTTCAGTTTTACTTTATGTCTTTTACTTTTCAGCATTTTTACTTTATGTCTTTTACTTTTAAGTTGTTACTAGCCCTAGTTATGTGTTAGTTATCTGGGGTTGTGATGAATTTTAATATCACCGGTTTATAAGGGGTTATTTTATAGTTTGGGTAATTTAAAGGTTTACTTATTAAGTCTTAAGCTTAATGCTTCTTGTTGTCTGATCACCAATAAGATTGATGTGGTAAATCTAAAATGAACTAGACATAGGGATTTTAGGTTTCAGCCTTAGACTTAATAGCCCACGATCTTCCTTGAGGATAGATAACCCTTTAATAGATTTCCTTACAGGATAGGAATATACCTGTCGGGCGGGGGTAGCCATAATTGGAACTTAAACTTAATGAATCCAGATAATTTGGTTGACATAGACATATGGTTCAATTGGGTTAAACTGAGTATTTGCGTCTGACCATCGACATAGGCTTTTGCATAATTTTGTGTTCCAGGTTAGTAAACTGATTTATTACACAAACATAAAATAATCACTTCATCTTTTAAAAGATATTAGAATGATTCACGACCCTAGATCTTTGTGTCTTTTGTTATTTTCCTTAGTATTTTCTTTTGTCTTTTATTTATTTATTTATTTTGTAAAACCACTTTCAACCAATCAAACAATCATTCTCTTCTCCATTTAATTAGATATTTGTAAATAAATAGATTCAACAATTAATAACAACAGTAGGAATTAAGTCCTCGTGGGATCGATATTTTTATACTACTTGAACGATACGTGCGCTTGCGTTATACGTGTGTGTTTACGCCGGTCATCAAGCGCATGTGAATTTGAATCATTTGCCGCATACAGAGTTACACGGGTTGTCAGAGCCATGGCATTTCTCAGCTTGGGGAATTGATATGATTGGAGAAATCCGGCCGAATGCATCGAATGGACATCGGTTCATAGTAGTGGCAGTAGATTACTTCTCAAAATGGGTAGAAGCCGAGTCGTTCCGCAATGTTACAGCAAAGCAGATGGCGAAATTCATAGCTCGGAATCTCATTTGTCGGTATGGTATGTCGCACCACGTGGTAACAGACAACAGAGTCCAGTTCCAGGGAGAGACAATAACGATGCTACAGAAGTATGGAATAGGCCATCACATATCCTCACCCTACAGACCGCAAGCTAATGGAGCAGTCGAAGCAGCCAACAAGACAATTAAGATAATTTTGGCGAAGACGACAGAGAATTACAAAGACTGGGCTGATAAGCTACCGTATGCCATGTGGGGGTACAGAACATCTGTGAGGACAGCGACTGGAGCTACGCCTTACTCTTTAGTCAATGGAATGGAAGCGGTACTGCCAGTGGAAGTTGAGATACAGTCCATGGGGGTATTCGCAGAAGCAGAATTGCCCGAACGAGAATGGACCTCACAGAGGTTTGAACAGTTAGCATTGATGGATGAGAAGAGGATAAAGTCCTTGCATCACATGCAGATTTATCAGAATAGGTTGGCTCGAGCATTCAATAAAAAGGTGCGTCCTACCAAGATCAAGAAATCTGATTTTGCGCTAAAGCAGTCGAAGCCGTGGACAACCGACCCAAGAGGGAAGTTCAGACCAAATTGGGAAGGACCCTACATCGTCCAGAAGGTAATGGGAAATGGAGCAATAAAACTGTCAGACTTGGAATGGAATGAGTTCACAAAGCCGATTAATGTTGACAGATTGAAGCTGTACTTTGCCTGAGACTGAGTAGTCACCAGCAGAAGACCTAACCCGACGGGATAAGAAAACCCATGCATGGATGCATACACGTAACATATTTTGCATCATTTTTTGTTTGTTTTGTGTTAACAGGTTTTGAAGAAGAAAAAGAGAAAGTGGCAGAGCACTGTATTGGATTCGGGTAGTAATCTGAAGGTCCAGGCCCATATGAGTTTGAGTTTCGGGTATGGATCCCAGGGGGCGAGGCCCATGTTGACAACAGCAGAGATGAAGCATTCCTTGAAGTGAGTGAGTTAAAAAAAACAGAGAAAAAAAATCTTTGATAGTTAGACATATGTCCGATGATGACATTGTGTGCTGTAGGGAAAAGCCTTAGAAACAAGAAGTGCGAGACGCGCTCTTATCCGGTATCCTGAATGGATTGATCTCAACTAGACTCATGAAGCACTTGATAAAGGTATCTCAACAGTAGAAGCCTGAGCAGTTGATGAGATGACTAGTTGAAGAGATAGTGGATCGGTGAATGACCGTTTGCCTGGATGTCCACCCTGATTTGCTTGCGCTACGATACATGATATGGTTGGAAATAAAGAAAGAAAAGTCTCTGCAAATGAAAAGAAAAGAAATAGACCGCCTATAACCGATAAGCGTGAAGCTATCCATGGGCGAGTATTAGGACCACCATGAGGAGAAATGCTACCTTAAAGGGTAGGTGTGTCAAGAAAAGAAAAAGAAAAGAGAAAAGAGAAAGAAAAAAAAAATGAAAAGAGTGAAAAGAAAGAGATAATGCAACAAAAGAAGACCATATCATGTTGAGTATGCCGAAGTAATCACGGAAAGTGACCCAGACATCCAGGTTGGTTAGACCCACTGGTCTGATTCTCCGAAGCGAAATCATCGAGTTGGCTAACTTAAGGAACAAGCTGTGAAAGAGCCCTAGCACACACACACACTACGAGTCTAGTTTGGATCACCTATTCAGAGGATTGGGTTTGAGTATGTCGAGTACTTTGAAGGTTCTTTGGTTTTGACGCGAAGCATCCGTTGAGGATAAAAATATGTTTAGCTATCAGGATTATCTCGAAGAGAGGCATTACAATATGTTGAAAGAGAGTATTAGCATAAGTAGCAGTCTGGCCGGGTATGGCACTCTGGGGGCGAGGCCCGCATCAGTATCAGTTTTGGAGCGAGGCCCACATCAGTATCAGTCCGATGGGGAGGTCCTTATGGTCAGCGGTGTTGGGTCGAGGTGCCCAGGGTCGAGGTGCCCCCGTTGTCGGTTGTAGTTCCGGGTCGAGGTGCCCACTTCATCATCAGTTCGAGGGAGAGGTCCATATTGTCAGCGGTGTTGGGTCGAGGTGCCCCCGTTGTCGGTGTAGTTCCGGGTCGAGGTGCCCAGGGTCGAGGTGCCCACTACATCATCAGTTCGAGGGCGAGGTCCCTATTGTCAGTGGTGTTGGGTCGAGGTGCCCAGGGTCGAGGTGCCCCCGTTGTCGGTTATAGTTCCGGGTCGAGGTGCCCAGGGTCGAGGTGCCTACTACATCATCAGTTCGAGGGCGAGGTCCCTATTGTCAGCGGTGTTAGGTCGAGGTGCCCCCGTTGTCGGTTGTAGTTCCGGGTCGAGGTGCCCAGGGTCGAGGTGCCCACTACATCATCAGTTCGAGGGCTAGGTCCCTATTCTCAGCGGTTTTGAGTCGAGGTGCCCAGGGTCGAGGTGCCCCCATTGTCGGTTGCAGTTTCGGGATGCGTCCTAGGGTCGAGGGCCCACTGCATCATCATCACAGTTCACATTCGGTGGTTCGGGAACAAAGCCCAGAGGTCGAGGCGCCTCACCACCATATCCACTACATCATCAAATCAGTTCGAAGTAGCAGGCGGGCCATGTGACAGCTGGCGAGCCAGGTAAGTAAAAATACATTGCACGTACTTTGATAGGAATTGTCATTGTCACACACTGCACAAGTCCCATGAAAGTGGGGGCGACTGTAGGCATTGCATTTTTGCATATCAGCCCGATGATGAGTCTCGTATGGAGACACTATCTCTTTAGTTGTGAAAGCCGCGGGAAACGGACGTTGGAAGGGTAAAGTTAGAAAATGGAATTTTTGTTGGACTTAATCCAGTTGTTTAGCTTCGGTTGCTTGTTGGACTTCCGTTTCAAAGCTCATCCTCGGCCCAAAACCCCCGTAGACCACTTACCAAACCCAAATCAAACCCAAAATACCCAAGCCCACCAAGCCAAACCAAGCCCGCGCCCAATGAGCCTTATTCACGCCCATTCTTTCCTTAATTAGGTAGATACACATTTATCACATGCTTAAATATAGACAAATCCCCTCCTAATTGAAAGAAATCAAATCAAATCCATATCCCAATCATTGCCAATCATTGTAGAGATTCTATCCATGTGTGACGCGGATTAGGAGATGTCACCATCAATGAGAAATCATATTCCTTGTCGTACAAGGATAACCTCCACCCTTTTGCCTATAAAAAGAGGCCTTCACCACCCTTCATAACCCTAGCAGACACTCGTCAAATTCACGCCCAAGACAAGTCTAAGCCTTCCTTTGCACGCCCAAACACCTCCTCCAAGCCTTGTTGCCGTATCCCCTAAAGCCCTCACTGCTGTGAATCACCTTCCTCCACTCCCTCCATTCACGCCCATCACCCACTGCACTGCCCATTTGCCGCACCTAAACCTCCTTTCACAGCCCCTAATCCATGCCAAAACAGCCCCCTACACAGCCCTAAAGTCGCCACAAACAGCCCCTACACATAGCCTCACTGCACGCCTGAAACCAAGCCTAAAACACCCACTGCACTGCACCTAAACTACCGCATTCTGCCTCCCCATTCTGCCCAGTTTTTGATGCGATTTTAACCCATAAAACAGCCCTAAAACCACCCTAAAACTGCACTAAAAACTGCACAAAGTTTCCCCTAAAACCCCTTAAAATCGCAAGCCAATTAGCCCTCCAAATCGCCCAAAACAGTCCCCTAAATAACCAAAACAGTGACCTGAAACGCAGCAGCAAGACAGCAGCGAAACGGAGTAAAAACAGCAACCCGAGCAGCAAAACAGCGTGTAACGGACGTGTAACGCCCTTTCTTGAGACGACCAAAGAGGTTAGACCTGAGTTAGTGAACCAAAAGAGTTGAGTTAGTGAACCAAAAGAGTTGCAGATCATTCACTCTTCCAACGGACGTGTAACGCCCTTTCTTGAGACGACCAAAGAGGTTAGACCTGAGGGCACCCTTTTATTCATCATCTTTCGTTTATTTTATTTAATCTGAATATTATCGCATGAGAGTCGTTTGAGGCATGATGTGATTGTTGGATGAGCGGAATATGTGTTCCCTTTTGTGGTATATAGGATGGAAACCCGGACGTAAATTCCGTAGCCGAATCTGAATGGACGGTAGTGCGGTTTGTACTTGAGATACAACGCCACGTACCACTTAAGAGACACGTATTTCGTCTCATCCAAACTTGTGTTTGAGCATGTTGTAGTTCGTAGGTTATTTATTTGTTATTAAAGCATGATTAGGTTATTAGCATGTTATTTATCTTAAGCATGATTTAGTCGATGGAAAGTTATTTCTTTATGCATGATTAGGTTGTTTTCACATTAGGGATTTAAATTTATATTTATTCTTAGATTCTTATTTATTTTCCGCATTAGATAATTGAGCATGCTTGTGTGATGATTGTATGTTATTGCGTGTTTGCCGTTATGACAACTTACTTTGAAGTATGCGAACTTAGATATAGGTTCTCATTGTTATTATTATGGATGCGGACTTAGGCGTAGATTACCCTTGAGCATGAATGTTGAATAGATTCGGTTAGTTTATTGCACAAATCATATCATCACAAGTGACATAAGTAAGGGACCATTCCAAACCCAACGATTTGAGGTCTTCCCTTGCGAGGGGTGAGTGCGGCCTTAAATCTTTGTCCCGGTTCACACCGGGTGGCGACTCCATGTTATTTCGTACTCCCAACTAGGCCGCGAGCCTAGAACAGCGTCGTCAAGTTCTGTTGTCTACAAGCGGTAAACCCCACTTCACTCATACATATGGCTACTCCACTAGGGATAGAGAATCACCCCCGAAAAAAATACAGTGATGTATCCATGGCGAAATTGAGGTGGATCTTGTCTTCATCTTTTTCATACCCTCTTTAGCCCCAATGGCGTTGCATATCGAGAAATCACTTTCACTCAAGGTGATGGATTGGTTTGTGATGATAACCATCACTTATTGGCACGTATCTTTGAATACCGGTGTGTCCATTTGATCAATCGAAGCCTTGGGTGGGGAGACCTAGTTATGGATTATCTGTATCTTTGGGTATAAAAAAGTATGTTCACTTGGTGGGGAGCCCTGATTGTGGGCAACCTATTGCCGATAAGAGCCCACATAAAATGCCCATAGTTGATTATCTTGTAGGAGTCTCTCGTATGCTTGTGTTTTGGCCCCAAATCATTTGAAGTAGCTTGAACCTTTTGCCATGAAATGTAAAACTTGTTGGGCCTTTTCAATTATGACAAGTTTGTATTCTCATGATAATAGGGCCAAATGTTTTGAAATGATAATGGACCATCTTATATACAAATCTCTTTGGGCTAGAGTATTTAGTTACGATCTAAATATGCCAAGGCGTGAGTCCGATACTTACACTGACATTCATTCAGAAAAAGGTACGCCATGTCTTAGTCCATTTAGACATTCCTAAAATTTCGTGGCCCATCCATAGTAACCATGATTACTAAGGCTTAGTCATTTTGTAAATGGGTGGCCTTTGTCATTCAACGATAGAACAGATGCTAGGTAGCCAAGGTTTACCTATAACATATGAGAGAATGAGTTTGTGTACCCCATGTTAGTGCATGAGCTAAGCCAAACCTAAAAAAGATAATGACTCACCACGAGTGTGGAAGAGATAACGTTGGAAGGATGTATGTTGTATGAACTTGCCTTGCATTTCATGCATACATACATATCATGCATCATGCTAACCATTCGTGATTGCAGCCATCATAGTGGAGCATTGGGTTAGAGAGAAATAAAGGAAGGCTGGTTAATAAGTTGATCACGAGTAGCACAAAAATGGCAAATAACAAGAACTCTCATATGGATCAACTTGAAATCATTGTGATCAAATTAATAGAACAATTACAGACCCTGATAAGTAATATGGCTCATCAAACAAAAATCCAAACAGCGTAGGCCGAAACTAGTGAAAAAAGACGCGAGGAACCCGAAAGTAAGATTGAGTAAGGCCTTCCTCATCACCCGATAAAAAAGATAGCCAAGTCACAAGCCGGGGTTGAGTTGCAGAGGCTGAAGGAACAGATGGAGATGGTGGCTCAGAAAATGAAAGGAAGACATGAGGACCTACTAGACTACAAAGCCATGGAATTCAATGAACAATTGCCCACCCAGTTTAGGTTGCCCGAAATGGCGAAGTTCAATGGAAGTGGAGACCCAAAAGTTCTTTTACGATAGTACGTCTCTCTGATGATTTCAGTTGGGTTATCCAACCATCAAATGCATAGATGTTTGAGATGTCATTGGAAGGAGCGCCAGTACTGTGGTACCATAATTTAGAGCAAAAGGTAAGAGACGACCAGAGGGTCTTGATAGAACCTTGATGAGAATACGTCAGAGATATAGAGATAGATGTGTCACTCCATGACTTGGAGAACACCAAACAAAACCTTGATGAGAATTTCAAAGAGTATGTGGACCTCTGGAGAAACCAACTTCTGAAGATGCAGTTGCGGACCTCGGAAAATGATCAGATCAAGATGATAGCCAAAGGTACTAAACCCTTCATCTATAACAAGTTCAGAAGAATGACCTCTATGATTTTGGACTTTCGATGGCTAAAGGTGACAATTATGGATATAGAGGAAGAGGAAGCCGAAAATTAAAAATATTATAGCGAAAACAAGAGAACCTCAGGATGACCATCAAGCACTAAACCCAGTCCTATCGAAGTCACTACCGATATGACAATCAATGCCTATGATGATAGTAATCGGGGATTAGAGGGCACTTTCACGATGATGGTCAAGGTGGGTGTAGGCATTGCATTTTTTGCATGTGAAACCCGATGATGAGTCTCAGATGGAGGCACTACCTTTTAAGTCGCGGAAGCCGTGGGAAACGGACGTCGAAAGGAAGGAGTCAAGATTTGACTCATATTCGGGTTAAGTTCGCTGGTTTAGCTTCAGGTTACTTGTTGGTTTTCCGTTTTAAAATTTGTTCCCGGCCCAAAACACTCACAACCACCCAACCTCGGCCCAAAATCCCCGCAAGCCCCTTAGCCTTGACTTAAAACCCCCGCAAGCCCACACACCTAGCCCACACAAACCAAATCCACCAACCAAAGGCCCACACGCCCACACCAAGGCCCACACGCCCAAAGCCTTTAATACAAACCACCCCAAATTAAATAATCATTAATTAAATTAAAACATTAACTAAATAAATATTATTAAATTAATTAAATAAATAAATAAAATATTTACCAAACATAAAATAAGTATATGCCTAATATAAACTAATCAAATAAATCATTCCTAACTAAATAATATATTTACCAATCTAAAATATTTGACTTCCTAATCAACACCAATCTAATCTTGTAACTTCCTAATTTATAATATTTTGTCCCCCCTCAATCTTGTGTATACCATTCTTGAGAAGCCTAAATTAGAAACCAAAATCCCTTCCTTGTGAGACAAGGAGTAGCCCTAGCCATTCTCTATATAAACAACCCCTAACCAAGACATGCAGACCCCTAGCTCTCTCATCACACTCACTCACGGCAACTTGAAAACAAAAATCACAAAACCCTATTTCCTCTCAACTACTCGGCAACACCATAAAATAAAAATACAACCAAGACACATACAAAGACACAACACGCCTCCTTCACACTTAAAACAGAAACACCCCTCTCACACTCTCAGATCTGCGCCATGCACTAACGTCCCTCCACGTTGAAGCCAAGCCACTCACGTTATCAACGCCTGATCAAACAAGGCGCACAAAGGCCTGCTCGCCCACGTCACCCTCCATTCACTCACTACCCTACGCCAAAGCCGAGCACACAGCCTTTTGACACTCACTCTCATCACGCCATCACGCCCTATGAACCACACCTTCCTCACAGCCGCACCACAACTACACCCACTGACCAGCCGCGTAAACATCTTCAAACCAACCCAGTTAAACGTCTCTCACTGCCCAGTTTGTCGAATATTTAACCCCTAAAAAAACTGCACAAAACAGTCCCCAAAAAGTGCACCAAATCAGTCCCTAAACTGTCCAGAATAAGCCTTAAAACAGTCCAGAAAACACACCCCAAAACAGTGACGAAAACTACCCAAAACAGTCCCTGAAACACCCAGAACAGTAGCCTTAATAGACCTGAAACAGTGACCAGAAAACCTCGAGAAAACAGCAGCAAAACGGAGGCCAAACAGCAAGCAAAACAGCAAAACAGTGAGCTAAGACGCTAAACCAGTGAACCGGAGAAGTTGAGGAGATTTACCCTTCCGATCTCCGTGAAACGCAAGTTCGAAAGTCGGCAAAAAAGGTTAGACCTGAGGGTATTTTCCACATTCGTTTTCTGTTTTATTTTTATTATTTATTGAGTATTGTCGCATGATTGTTATGCTAAAATGCATGTTGTGGCCCTTGAGTAGATAAATATGCATGTATTACGAAATATTGTATGTTGTGGCCTTGGAATAAAATGAAAGATGTGTCAACTCTCGCCGTATATCGGATGGAAACCCGGACATAAATTTCATAGCCGATTCCGAATGGACGGTAGTATGATCTGTACTCGGGATACAACTCCACGTACCGCTTGAGTAAACGACACTTTCTTTTGCTTTATATTGCTTTGATTTATTTATTTTTCATCATTTCAATTCCGCACATTATTTGTATGCATGATACAATCGAGCTCATTGGCTTAGTAAGTCGGATTAAGGTCCCCTATTTGGAGGTGTTAAAATCCTTTACCACAATGCTTTGCTGCGCCGGTTGATGTGTGTTCGGTTGGATATAAGATATGTTCAATCGGGCATACTAAGTTTGATGTGATTGCCTTTATTTTTGTATGTATGATACAATCGAGCGCATGGGCTTAGTAAGTCGGATTAAAGGTCCCATATTTGGAGGGGTTAAAATCCTTTACCACGATGGTTTGCCGCGCCGGTTGATGTGTGTTCGGTTGAATGCAAGATATGTTCAATCGGGTATACCAAGTTTGATGTGATTGCCTTTATTTTTGTATGTATGATACAATCGAGCGCATGGGCTTAGTAAGTCGGATTAAAGGTCCCCTATTTGGAGGGGTTAAAATCCTTTACCACGATGCTTTGCCGCGCCGGTTGATGTGTGTGTTCGGTTGAATGTAAGATATGTTCAATCGGGCATACCAAGTTTGATGTGATTGCCTTTATCTTTGTATGCATGATACGATCGAGTGCATGGGCTTAGTAAGTCGGATTAAAGGTCCCCTATTTGGAGGGGTTAAAATCATTTACCACGATGCTTTGCCGCGCCAGTTGGTGTATATTCGATTGGATGTGAGATGAGTTCAATCGGATTTCAGAAGGTTATTTTCATCAGATTTCGTACATAATTGTCCATAGTAGCTATTCCTTCATATGATAAACCTGAATGTTTCTATGCATTAAGCAAGATTGTGTAAGTGTCGTTCATCTGTACTCCCCACATGTATGAGTATAATGTGGTTATTAACTTGTATGCTTGCCGTATATTAATCTTTATGTATGCAAATTGAGACATAGATTACATGCTAATAGGCTGTATGCAAATTCGGATATGTGTGACATGTAAATTTAGATGAACTTGTTGATGTATGCATGTGAATGTAGAAGCATGATACTCTTGGAAATAAGTGTTACTTAAACTTGATTAAATTATTACATAAATCCTTTCATTACAAGTGACATAAGTAAGGGACCATTCCGAACCCAACGGTTTGAGGTCTTCCCTTGCGAGGGGTGAGTGCAGCCTTAAATCTTTGTCCCGGTTCACACCGGGTGACGACTCCATTATTCTCCGGTTTAGTCCCCCGTGGCTACTCCGTACTCCCGACCGGGTCGCGAGCCCGGGACAGCATGCATCGCCCAGTTCCTGTGTTCCCACAGTCTGGCGACTCCATTGGGGATAGAGAATCGGCCCCGAATATTGTCTTGTAATGATTGGATTTATGTTTTAATTGATCGTGTCTATAGTGGATAAAATGAGGGTTTAATCAAAGGCATTTTAAGGCTAGGTAATGGTTTGGTGTCTTCATTCATTCACTACCTTTCTAGAAGGAAAATCTGTGAAGGCACATATATGGCCATCTACTCGTAGCCTATTGTGATGGACTAATTTGGAGGACTCGTTGTTTATTCCTGACACCAAGCGATAAGAGCCTAAGAGGCTTGGGTATTTAAGTGAGCCTCGCTCCACCTTCCCTCTGGGGAATCTACAACGGAAAATCCATTTGACAGTCCGTCACACACCATAGCTCATTGGCACGTACCTTAGTGTATAAAAAATGGTGCGCTCACTTGGTCGCTCGAACCCTTGATTGGGGAGACCTAGTTGTGGGCCATCATTCGCCGGAGAGAGCCTTTGTCTACACTCTTGCGAACCCACCCATAGACCGGGGTTGTATGGTTAAAGTAACAATTATTTCCTTGAGTATGTGCTTGTGGACCATCCTCATTTGGATGCAGTTGGACTATTGTCAGAAATGCAAACTTGCTGGGCCATTTAAACTGGGGCGAGTTCGTACCTTATGACCATTAGGCCCAAAGCTTCTGAAATGTTGATGGGCCATTCTGTAGAAATCATTGTTTTATGTTTGCATTACCTTTATTTTATGCTTGTGTTTGGGAACATCGTCGTTTGGATCCATTTGGACCATTTGTCATGAGATATGGGCTTGTTGGGCCATTTAAACTGGGACAAGAACGTATTTTATGACGATTGGGACAAAGGCTTCTAAGTGATTGATGGGCCACTTTGTGCTTGTGTTCGGAACATTACCATTTGGATTTAGTTGGGCTCTTTGCCATGAGATGTGAACTTGTTGGGCCATTTAAACTGGGACGAGTTCATTCCTATGACAGTTAGCCCAAAAGCTTCTAAAATGATAATGGGCCGATTTGTTTGAAAATTTTAGTTGATTTAGTATGTTATATATGTTACATGCATCTCGTGCACCTCACACATACATATATCATGTTAACACCCCCTATATCTTAAAAAGGCATCATAGATTCCTGTTGGGTTAGAACAAAGGGAAGACTCACCAAAATACTGAGAACAGACATGAGTGAATCAGATATTGAGGTATCTCGGATAGATCAGTTGGAGAATGGTTTCGCCACGGTTACTGAACAATTGCAAGCCTTGACTACTGCCGTGACAAATATGGCTGTGCCCCGTGCTGGGGGAAATTCTGAGAATGTGAGGCGCGAGGAGCATCTGAATGGGTTGGGGGATGATATCCCCACTTTTGATGATGACATGGCAGAGTATGCAACAGGAAAAGTGATTGGGTCTCAGGCAGAATTTCAGAAGCTTCGGGATCAGGTTGAAACAGTTACCCGCAAAATGAGGGGTAAAAATGAAGAGTTGTTAGATTATGAGGCAATGACCTTCGGAGAACAACTGCCAGCTCAATTTAAAATGCCCGACATGGCTAATTTTAATGGGAATGGAGACCCGAGAGTCCATCTGCAGCAATATGTCTCAGGCATGAGTTCAGTGGGCCTATCACAGCGCCAAGTCCAAAAGATGTTTGGGATGTCACTCGAGGGGGCACCTGTGGTTTGGTATCATAGCCTTGAGAAGAAGGTTAAGGAAGATTGGAGAGAACTAGCTGATGCTTTTCTGAAGCAATATGTTACAGACTTAGAGATTGACTCGTCACTCCGTGATTTGGAGAACACTAAGCAGAAGCCAGAGGAAAGTTTCAAAGAGTATGTGGATCGCTGGAGAAGCCAGCTTTTGAAAATGCAGACTTGGCCTTCAGAGAAAGACCAAATTAAAATGATCATCAAGGGCACCAAGCCCTCTATTTATGGTAAGCTGAGGAGGATGACCTCCATGATTACTGATTTCTGACAGTTGAGAGAGACTGTTATGGATATTGAAGAAGAAGAGGTTGAAAACAGAAAGTTCTATGGCCGGAATATGAGGACTTTTGGGGGGCATTCTGAGACTAAGCCCGCTACTGCCGAGGTTGCTGCCATCAGGAACCGGCAATTCTCCAACCTTGGTAGACCTTTGTCGAAGGTATTTGAAAAGTTACAGGGACAAGGAATCTTGAAACCCTTAGAAGGCAAGCCACTTCCACACCCCCCACCGCCACACATAAATGTGAACCTTTATTGTCACTTCCACCAGCTACATGGCCATGACACCGACAACTGCACCCGCTTCAGGCATGAAATTCAAGATCTCATAGATTCCCATAAAATACCCGACCCAGGAAAAGAACAACCCAACACACACAGAAACCCTCTACCAAACTACCACTCTGTTCCACCACCCACCTACATGATCAACTCTGGATTGCCCAAAACGTTTGTCCTCCAAGCTCTCAACCACTCAGCTTCTTTCATGGGGATATGGAACGATAGCAGTGGGGGAACATAGGCCAAGGAAGAAGAGAATGCTGTGAATGATGAAGCTATTACTTCTGGTTTATTTGATCTTGTATTTTCAAAGACATTGAGTTTATCTACTTGTTTGAACCGTTTCTTAATGATAATAAAGACGTTCATTTCGCTTACTTGCCTGAGGCTCTTCCTTTCAACCTGTAACATGAGTATATTTGGAAAAAGCATTCAACCATGGTACTATGATACTCAGCGATGTTTAGAACACGGGGAATTCCCGAAAGAAGCAAGCAGAAAAGATAAGATAGACATTAAGAAAATTGGGAAATAGAGGCAGTGAAAATATCAGACTTGGAAGGGAATTAGTTCACCGAGCCGATCAACGTAGACAGATTGAAGCAGTAGCTTGCCTGAGGAAAAGAAGACTGAGCAGTCGCCAAGAGAATTAGCAGAAGACCTAACCCAACTGGATGGGAAACACACTCATGCATGCATATATGTAACACATTTTGGCATTTGTTTTGTGTTTGTTTTGTATTCGCAGGTTTTGAAGAAGAAAAGAGAAAGTGGCAAAGAACAAGCTAATCAGAAACGGTGAAAAGCACAGTATCGGATTCGGGTAATAATCCCAGGGTTGAGGCCCATATCAGTATCAATCTGGGATGAGGCCCACATCAGTAACAGTGTTGGGGCGAGGCCCACATCAGTTTCAGGGCCGAGGCCCGCATCAGTACCAGTCTTAGGGATGAATCCCAGGGTTGAGGTCCATATCAGTATCAATCTGGGGCGAGGCCCACATCAGTAACAGTGTTGGGGCGAGGCCCACATCAGTTTCAGGGGTGAGGCCCATATCAGTATCAGTTGGGGGCGAGGCCCATATCAGTATCAGTTGGGGGCGAGGCCCATATCAGTATCAGTCTGGGGGCGAGGCCCATATCAGTAGCAGTTAGGGCCGAGGCCCACATCAGCATCAGTTTGGGGATGAGTCCAGGGTCGAGGCCTACATTAGTATCAGTTTGGGGATGAGTCCCAGGGCCGAGGCCCACATCAGTATCAGTTTAGGGGCGAGGGCCACATCTGCATCAGTTTGGGGTTGAGGCCCATATCAGTTTCAGTCTCGGGGATGAGTCTCAGGGGCGAGGCCCATATCAGTATCAGTTTGAGGCGAGGCCCACATCAGCATCACTCTGGGAACGAGGCCCTCATCGTCATCAGAATCAGTCTTGCTGGGTATGACACTCTGGGGGCCAGGCCCACATCAGCATCAATATCAGTTTAGCCGGGAATGACACTCCAAGGATGGAAACACAGTTCGAGAATGAACAAGCCGGGAATGGCACTACAAGAATGGAAACACAGTTCGAGAATGAACAAGCCGGGAATGGCACTCCAAGAATGGAAACACAGTTCGAGAATGAACAAGCTGGGAATGGCACTCCAAGAATGGAAACACAATTCGAGAATGAACAAGCCGGGAATGATACTCCAAGAATGGAAACACAGTTCGGGAATGAACAAGCCGGGAATGGCACTCCGAGAATGGAAACACAGTTCGAGAATGAATAAGCCGGGAATGGCACTCCAAGAATGGAAGCACAGTTCGAGAATGAACAAGCTGGGAATGGCACTCCAAGAATGGAAGCACAGTTCAGGAATGAACAAGCCGGGAATGTCACTCCAAGAATGGAAGCACAGTTCGGGAATGAACAAGCCGGGAATGGCACTCCAAGAATGGAAACACAGTTCAGGAATGAACAAGCCGGGAATGGCACTCCAAGAATGGAGCAAGGTTCGGGAGTGGACCGCATCACAGTAATGGTTCGGGAATGGACAAGTTGGGAATGACACTCCGAGAATGGAGCACAGATCGGGAATGGACCACACCATGGTAACGGTTCGAGAATGGACCACCTCTCCTCAACTTGGTTTGAGAATGGACCACCTCACAACAAAATCGACTCAACACAACAGTAAGTTAAGCAATAGCTGGCGAGCCAGGTAAGTGAAAATGCATTGCATAATTTTGATATGATTGTTCAAAGTCACACACTGCACAAGTCCCATCAAAGTGGGGGCGACTGTAGGCATTGTATTTTTTGCATGTGAAACCCGATGATGAGTCTCAGATGGAGGCACTACCTTTTAAGTCGCGGAAACCGCGGGAAACAGACGTCGGAAGGGAGGAGTCAAGATTTGACTCATATTCGGGTTAAGTTCGCTGGTCTAGCTTCTGGTTACTTGTTGGTTTTCCGTTTTAAAATTTGTTCCCGGCCCAAAACACTCACAACCACCCAACCTCGGCCCAAAATCCCCGCAAGCCCCTTGGCCTTGACCTAAAACCCCCGCAAGCCCACACACCTAGCCCACACAAACCAAATCCACCAACCAAAGGCCCACACGCCCACACCAAGGCCCACACGCCCAAAGCCTTTAATACACACCTCAAATTAAATAATCATTAATTAAATTAAAACATTAACTAAATAAATATTAATTAAATTAATTAAATAAATAAATAAAATATGTACCAAACATAAAATAAGTATATGCCTAATATAAACTAATCAAATATAATCATTCCTAACTAAATAATATATTTACCAATCTAAAATATTTGACTTCCTAATCAACACCAATCTAATCTTGTAACTTCCTAATTTATAATATTTTGTCCCCCCTCAATCTTGTGTATACCATTCTTGAGAAGCCTAAATTAGAAACCAAAATCCCTTCCTTGTGAGACAAGGAGTAGCCCTAGCCATTCTCTATATAAACAACCCCTAACCAAGACATGCAGACCCCGAGCTCTCTCATTCACACTCACTCACGGCAACTTGAAAACAAAAATCACAAAACCATATTCCTCTCAACTACTCGGCAACACCATAAAATAAAAATACAAACCAAGACACATACAAAGACACAACACGCCTCCTTCACACTTAAAACAGAAACACCCCTTTCACACTCTCAGATCTGCACCATGCACTAACGTCCCTCCACGTTGAAGCCAAGCCACTCACGTTATCAATGTCTGATCAAACAAGGCGCACAAAGGCCTGCTCGCCCACGTCACCCTTTATTCACTCACTGCCCTACGCCAAAGCCGAGCACACAGCCTTTTGACACTCACTCTCATCACGCTAGCACGCCCCATAAACCACACCTTCCTCACAGCCGCACCACAATTACACCCACTGACCAGCCGCGTAAACATCTTCAAACCAACCCAGTTAAACGTCCCTCACTGCCCAGTTTGTCGAATATTTAACCCCTAAAAAAACTGCACAAAACAGTCCCCAAAAACTGCACCAAATCAGTCCCTAAACTGTCCAGAATAAGCCTTAAAACAGTCAAGAAAACACACCCCAAAACAGTGACGAAAACTACCCAAAACAGTCCCCGAAACACCCAGAACAATAGCCTTAATAGACCTGAAATAGTGACCAGAAAACCTCGAGGAAACCGCAGCAAAACGGAGGCCAAACAGCAAGCAAAACAGCAAAACAGTGAGCTAAGACGTTAAACCAATGAACCGGAGAAGTTGAGGAGCTTTACCCTTCCGATCTCCGTGAAACGCAAGTCCGAAAGTCGGCAAAAAAGGTTAGACCTGAGGGTATTTTCCACATTCATTTTCTGTTTTATTTTTATTATTTATTAAGTATTGTCGCATGATTGTTATGCTAAAATGCATGTTGTGGCCCTTGAGTAGATAAATATGCATGTATTACGAAATATTGTATGTTGTGGCCTTGGAATAAATGAAAGATGTGTCAACTCTCGCAGTATATCGGATGGAAACCCAGACATAAATTTCATAGCCGATTCCGAATGGACGGTAGAATGATCTGTACTCGGGATACAACTCCACGTACCGCTTGAGTAAACGACACTTTCTTTTGCTTTATATTGCTTTGATTTATTTATTTTTCGTCATTTGAATTCCGCACATTATTTGTATGCATGATACAATCGAGCGCATGGGCTTAGTATGTCGGATTAAAGGTCCCCTATTTGGAGGGGTTAAAATCCTTTACCACAATGCTTTGCCGCGCCGGTTGATGTGTGTTCGGTTGGATATAAGATATATTCAATCGGGCATACTAAGTTTGATGTGATTGCCTTTATTTTTGTATGTATGATACAATCGAGCGCATTGGCTTAGTAAGTCGGATTAAAGGTCCCCTATTTGGAGGGGTTAAAATCCTTTACCACGATGTTTTGCCACACCGGTTGATGTGTGTTCGGTTGAATGCAAGATATGTTCAATCGGGTATACCAAGTTTGATATGATTGCCTTTATTTTTGTATGTATGATACAATCGAGCGCATGTGCTTAGTAAGTCGGATTAAAGGTCCCCTATTTGGAGGGGTTAAAATCCTTTACCACGATGATTTGCCGCGCCGGTTGATGTGTGTTCGGTTGAATGTAAGATATGTTCAATCGGGCTTACCAAGTTTGATGTGATTGCCTTTATCTTTGTATGCATGATACGATCGAGTGCATGGGCTTAGTAAGTCGGATTAAAGGTCCCCTATTTGGAGGGGTTAAAATCCTTTACCACGATGCTTTGCCGCTCCGGTTGGTGTATATTCGATTGGATGTGAGATGAGTTCAATCGGATACGTGAGGTCCCACATTGTGGATTTGTTTGTCTATGAATGTGTTGCATGCATCAGGTCTGGTTCCGTTCGAACGCGTTCTCGAACGCCACACGAACGCAAACCTTCTGTTTACCGTTCAAACACGTTCTCGAACGCTATGCGAACGCGCACCCACTGAACTGAGTTATTTTCATCAGATTTCGTACATAATTGTCCCTAGTAGCTATTCCTTCATATGATAAACCTGATTGTTTTTATGCATTATGCAAGATTATGTAAGTGTCGTTCATCTGTACTCCCCACATGTATGAGTATAATGTGTTTATTAACTTTTATGCTTGCCGTATGTTAATCTTTATGTATGCAAATTGAGACATAGATTACATGCTAATAGGCTGTATGCAAATTCGGATATGTGTTACATGTAAATTTAGATGAACTTGTTGATGTATGCATGTGAATTTAGAAGCATGATACTCTTGGAAATAAGTGTTACTTAAACTTGAGTAAATTATTACATAAATCCTTTCATTACAAGTGACATAAGTAAGGGACCATTCCGAACCCAACGATTTGAGGTCTTCCCTTGCGAGGGGTGAGTGCGGCCTTAAATTTTTGTCCCGGTTCACACCGGGTGGCGACTCCATTTTTCTCCGGTTTAGTCCCCCGTGGCTACTCCGTACTCCCGACCGGACCGCGAGCCCGGGACAGCATGCGTCGCCCAGTTCCTGTGTTCCCACAGTGGGCCCAATTGATACGAAGTTGAATTCACACTTATAGACATCTCGGATACTTTTTCTTTGCTATTAGTAAGGCTTTGGTTCCAAAAATTGGGAAAGGTGTCATCGACACTACACCAAATGATCAAATTCCCTCATGAAGGGGAAATTCGGGCTGAGGCAGGCAATGCTGTAGCCTCCTTAGGTATCCAGATGTTTACAAAGTTCCAAGTAGCCACCGATTTTAAAGGAGGGGCTGACTCTAAAGTGGCTGGAATTATGAAGAGAATGAACTACAAGCCCAACACTAGACTGAGAGCGCGAGGCCAAGACGTAAAAACATTGCTAGATTTCAAAGAGCAGAAAACTAGAAGAGGATTAAGGTATTGTATGAAGAAATAGTGAAAGAGAAGAAGAGAGTGAATAAGTTTAAAGACTATTTCGTGAAGGCAAAATATCAGGGGGCTCTTGAGCCATACGAAGTCAAATACGTCACTGTGCCAGACTTCCAAATCTTTTTTGATGTGGTTAATTGGGGAGGAATATTGATAGTAGAATGAGATAAGGAAGAGAAGAAAAAAGTGTAGGATCGAAGATCAGACAAGAAGCAAAATGGGAAGAGGAGATACTCAAATTGGAAGAGTTGAAGCTACCCCGCTACAGTCAAAGAGGAAGACGACTATGAAGACATCTATGTACCCAAACTTTTTTATTGTAATTTTGCATTAAAAATCAATAAGATGAACAATTTTGCATACTTGCTTGCTTTTTTTCCTTTTAGCATATATCATAACATGCATGGCACAAGCATATTTGACATTAATTCAACTAAAATAGATGCATTTAATCTTGGTACATGTGAAACCAAAAGAATATACTAATTACAAGTGAGGCTACCCTTGAAGAGATGAAAGAATTAGGTAGCTTGTTAATAAAATATGCAAAAATATTCATCTGGTGGGGATGGCAAAAAAACCCGGGCTTGGTCCGGCCCGAGGGAAAAAATTCTCAGGCCTGGCCCTAAAAGCAGAAGCCTGACTCGGGCTCGGTACATTAAACATGGGCCCGGTCTGGCCCGGGATAAAAAAATATTATATATATATATATATTTATATATAATAATTATATATATTTATTTATATAGTAAATTATAAATATAATTTGTTTTAATAAAAAATCTGGCCGGATAAAGCCCAGCCCGAGTCGGGCCGGTCCGGCCTAAAAACGCTCGGGCCGGGATTTTCCTGAGTATGGGCCAAAATTTTGAATACCGGGCTCGGGCCTGACTTATCAAAGTCTGGACTCGGCCCGATCCATTGCCACACTTATCCTCTGGTCTTATGAAGACATATCAGAGTGAATAGAAGTATAACACAACATGTGATACCGACATACCCAAACATGAAACCCATAAAGCAAAAACTTCGAAGGATAAGACCGTAATAGGCAGAAAAGATTAGGGAAGAAGTGAAGAAACAGATAGATGTAGGGTTCCTAGAAGTAGTCACGTATCCAGAGTGATTGGCCATCATTGTACCAGTTCCGAAGAAAGATAGAAGAGTCAGAATATGTGTAGACTATAAAGACTTCAATAAGGCTTGCCCGAAAGATGATTTTCCTTTATCGTACATAGATGTTTTGGTGGACAGTGTGACTTTGTCAGCCATGTATTCTTTCCTAGATGAGTTTTCTAGATACAACCAGATATTTATGGTGGAAGAGGAAAAACATAAAACATCTTTCATCACAGAGTGGGGGACCTATTGTTACAAAGTAATGCCCTTTGGACTAAAGAATACTGGGGCTATTTATCAAAGGATGGTCGGTATATTATTCCACGACTTGATGCATAAGGAGGTTGAGGTGTACGTAGATGACATGATGGTCAAGTCAGAATGGCACTTCGCCGCATTAGAAAAATTCCTTCAATGAATAGATAAGTACAATATCAGGCTTAACCTTAAGAATTATGTGTTCGAGGTTATACCGGAAACTTGTTATGAGATGTGGTATACGCCCGGGGAATAGAAGTGGATCTAGGAAAGGTCAAGGCAATAACAGAGATGCCTTCGCCTAAGACTGAGAAGGAAGTAAGAGCTTTTTTTTTTTTGGAAAAATATAATACATCGTGGAATGGAATGAACAATGCCAAGAAGCTTTTGAAAGGATTAAGATATATTTGATCAATCTGCAAGTCTTGAGACCTCACAGGCCTGGAAAACCCCTTGTCTTATATATAACAGTAGAGCTCGAAGTGTTGGGGGCGATGTTGGCACAAGAAGATGATATATGGGTAGAACACACAGTCTATTATCTCGGCAAGAAGATGTTACCATATGAAATGCATTACTTAGAAGTATAGAAAATTTGTTTAGCAGTAGTATGAGCCTCTATGAAGTTACAACATTACTTCTTGTCTTATAAGATACAAGTAGTCACCATGGAGAACCCACTATGGTACCTCCAAACATCACCCTCCCCAGTTGGGAAGTTAGGAAGATGGTTGGTATTGTTAACCGAGTTCGATATAAAGTACATCACCAAGAAAGTAATCAAAGGGAACGTTGTGGTTGAATTCTTAGCGCACCAACCTATTAAAGGAGAGGAGTATGAATTTATGTTTTCAGATGAAGAGATAAAGGCCATAGCTATTCAAGGATGAAAGATGTACTTTGAGAGAGCCATAAATTACAAGGGAGCAGACATCAGAGTCATACTGGTAACCCTAGATGGCGAAAAGTTACCCATTGCTAGGCGGTTAACCTTCACGGTCACCAATAATATGTCTGAGTACAAGGCTTGTAAATTTAGACTAGAAGCGTTGATGGCCTTGGGAGCGGAAGGCGTATAAATTTTCAAATATTCATTATTGATAATTCGTCAGATACGAGGAGAGTATGAGCTTAAGGAAGAAAGGCTAAGACCATACTTGTTTCACCTCACGACTTTGATACAGAGCATTCCAGGGTGTACCTTCCAGCATCTTCATAGGGAATAGAATCAAATGGCAGATGCCTTAGCCACTCTAGCCTTAACATGGGAGAATCCAGAGAAACTAACCATGAGATCCTTAATCTTGATTATAGCCAATAAGTCTAGCTATGAAATAGGAAGAGTCATGGAGGTCGAAAGAGGAGATGAGAAGCCATGGTACTATGATATCCAAAACTAATTGGATCGGGGGAATTTTTGGAAGGATCTGACAGGAAAGACAAGGTGGCCATCTAGAAACTAGCTTCTCAGTTCGTTAGTCTAAGGGGAGATCTATATAAATAACAGTCTAATAGAGTGCAATTGAAGTGCCTGAAGAAGGAAAAAGCTAATAGGGTGATGGAAGAGGTCTATGCAGGGATGTGTTGACCGCAAATGAGTGGGTTCAACTTATCAAGGAAGATAGTAAGACAAGGCTTCTAGTGGTTAACCATTGAGGCCGATTGTGCAGAATTGGTGAAACGTTGACATGACTGCCAAACCTACGAAAACTTGAACACTTGCCATCAATAAAGTTACATGGGCTGTCAGAGCCTTGAATATTCGCAGCATGGGGTATTGACTTGATTGATGAATTCAAACCACATGTATCTATTGGGCAGTGGTTCATCGTACTGGTCGTAGACTACTTTTCCTAAATGGGTGGAAGTTGAGTCTTTTCGTAATATCACAGCTAGACATATGGCAAAGTTTATAACATGAAATATCATTTGTTGATATGGCACGCCGCACCATATAGTGACAGATAATGGGGTGCAATTTCAAGGAGCCCAGAGCATGTTACAAAGTATTTGATTAAGCACTACAAGTCTTCGTATAGGCCGCAGGCGAATGGGTTAGTAGAGGCTGTCAACAAGACTTTAAAGAATATCCTGGCTAAGATGACAAAAACTTACAAAGATTGGGTAGGCCAATTGCCGTTCATATTATGGGGTATAGAACTTTGGTCAGAATCGTAATAGGAGCCACACCCTACTTTTTGGTGTCCGGGATGGAATCGGTACTTCCAGTAGAGATCGAATTACAATCAATGAGTGTTATAATAGAGGCAAATTTACATAAATAAGAGTGGGTTGCGGGCAGATTTGAACAGCTTGCTCTGTTAGAGGAGAAGATGATGAAAATGTTGTATTATACGTAACTGTATTAAAAGAGAATAGCTCGAGCTTTCAATAAAAAGGTCATACTTGACAGGATTAAAGAAGAGGATCTAGTACTAAAACAATCGAGGCCATTAGCAACAGACCTAATGGGACCAATTGAGAGGGGCTTTATATGGTTAAAAAGATCTTGAAGAATGAAGTAACGTGATTGTCTGACATGAAAGGAAACAAGTTCACATAATCCATCAACTTAGACAGGCTGAAGAAATACTTTGCATAAAAAAAAAGAGCTCGTTAGGTCAAAAATCCGTAAAGAATGGCCTAAGCAAAAAATTAGAGCATCTCGTTAAGCCGGAAACAGTTTAGGCAAAAGTTAGGAACATGTGAGCAAAAGAAAAAAATAATTAGTCGGAAAACCCAAAAGAGACGGCTAACAACAAGGGTTCCATCACGATAAGGTAATTAATGTATTCACACATGTACTAAGAAAGAATGCAGATGTTTTATTGAAATAATGTTCAAATTACATTCGTGGAATGTATAGTTATAGCTAAAAAGGACAAATTGGAACAAGCATGCATACATCGCTCAATGCAAGGCAAAAGAAAAAGAAGATTGTTAGCTCGTTGGATTGAAAACCTGAAATAGGCAACCCAGACAAAAGTTAGAGCAACCCGATAGGTTGAAAATCTGAAAGAACGACCTAGGAAAAATTAGGGCATGTTTGCAAGAGTAGAGGATTCCTTAGAAAGTGGTAAACAATCCTATGTCTAATCCCATTCGGAGCCGAGATAGTAACCACAACAGAAAGTATATGTGTGTCAAGCTAGAAGAAATATCCCACCAATGCTTCCCGGACGATGAGCATGAGATGTGGCACTAGTCTCAAACAGTGATTGAAAATAAAAGGCTTTAGAGGCCTCCAGTGGATAATGTTCTTCATAGGACCTAGGAAAAATTTAGGACATGTTTACTAGAGTAGAAGATTCCTTAGAAAGTGGTCGGTGGTTCTCTGTCTAATCCTGTTCGAAACCTAGACCGTAACCACAACATATACCATAGGCGTGTCTAGCCATAAGAAATATCCCAACAATGCTTCCCACACGACGAGTATGAGAAGTGGAACTACACCCTAAAAAAAGATTGAAAAGAAAAGGCTTTAGAGGCTTCCAATAAATAATGTTCTTTTTTAAAGAATGAAGTAGCTAAAATGGGTGAGAGAGGAGGATTGCATGTGGTCAGATGTATGATGAAAACTTATAAGACTTTGATTTTACACTTGTGTAATACATTAGAAAAATGAATAAAGGAAATGACATTTTATCGTGAATAGCCAATGAGTCTATAAAGGTTTTGATACATAGAAAACACAGATGAAAAATTGGAAGATTCCCCCTCATCGACTCTCTCTTTCTCAGGTTTTAGTTTAGACTCTCGTAATGCGCGTTAGTAATATAGTCCCTTCGGACGAGTCTTCCCTTACCTGAATGTGGTATGTATGCGGAAAATCACTAGCTTAGCATATCATATCACCAATGCAACTCCCTAACTTGTCCCTCTGGCTCCGCAAAATTGGAAACATAAAAGACGTTAGTAAATCATTTATGCATGTGTACACGCATATATACAGATGACATTTATTTTACAGAAAATTAAAACAAGAAAAAAGACTCCATAGGAATGAGGTATGCAATTAAGAGTTAAAGCCCCTAAGACATGGAGCATCCAGAGTCCGAATACTGGAGGCGAAGCCCACCTGAAAGAGACTACGGGGGCCGAACCCTACTTATAAAAAAGATACAGGCCTAATGTCGATTCTCGGTTCAATCGATCGAAGCATCGGGGGCCCAAGTTCCCATTCTCAGTTCAATCGATCGAAGCTTCGGAGGCCCGAGAACCCATTCTCAGTTCAACCAATCAAAGCATCGGGGGCCCAAGTGCCCATTCCAAGTTCAATCGATCAAAGCGTCAGGGGGCCGAGTGCATATTCTTAGTTTAACATATCGAAATATCGGGGGGCCCGAGTGCCCATCTTCATTTTCACACCGATCGAAGCATCAACAGACCTAAGGGTCCATCAACCAACATCTATCCATCAACACAGCCAGGTAAGTCTGGCGACGCGCGATGAGACAGGTAAGTAAAAATACATGCATGACTTTGATAGGCATATAATTGTCATACACTGCACAAGCCTACCAAAGTGGGGGTGACTGTAGACATCACTTTTTACGTATAGCGCGATGATAAATCTCTTATAAGAACACTCCTGAAAGTTTGGGAAAGTTGTAAAGTTTAATGCGGAAAGGGAAATAAACCATAACAATGTCCAAAATAAGCAGCCGAATCCATGATGGATGTCATCTACATCTGTGTGGATTTATAAACCGAACCAAATTTTTTCTGGTCGAAAATCACCATCAACTCTGGTCGGACATCACCATCAACTCTATCTGGAGATGCCTCTAAAGTTAGGCCGGACATATATTGTGTTTCCAGTTTTATAGGAGGAATCGATCTCTTTCATTCTTTACTAATTTCCATCTTAACCTCACTTTCCTTCTTAAAACGTTTTCCTTAATAAAGAGATCATTTTCCCAATAAACACAACCCTAAACACTATAAAAAGAGAGACAAAATACACAAGGAAAAAAACTTTGGAGAAGACGTGAAAACCAAATCCTAAAATAGTAACATGAAGTTTACCAACTCCAGTATGAGATCTAGCAACTAACCTAGACTTTCAGAGGCATTTTCGGAGCCAACTTACACTTAAGGTATGACCTGAGGGCCCCAAAATCTTAAATTTCGCATCTCTTTTCCAGTTTTCTCGACGTAGCATTTTTTATCAAACATCCTCTATGTCCGACCGTACATGCACTCATCACACAAAAAATCTGACCGTACAAATTGGTTATATTCGACCGTGTGCACTTGCTTCCCTGTGGTATATAGGATGGAAACTTGTACGTAAATTCCATAGCCGACTCTGAATATACGCTAATTTGGTATGCACTCAAGATACAACTCCATGTACCACTTGGAAACGATTACGCGTGTTTTCTTAGCTGCTTTCTCGTTATTATTATAATGTAATTATATTATGTGTCTTGTCTCTGTCTAACTAATACTGTTATGTGTGACTTTGTACCGTATGAATACTATTATCAAGCATGCCATGACATATTTCTTTTATTTTTTGTCATGAATAAATCTGTGTTCTGGGCTTTTTGGTTCACGCAGTAAATCCGACAAGACATCAAACATGTCTGGCCAGACATATAGTGATAACAGGCATATCCGGCCGAATCCAAGATACATTCTGCCGAGTTTGTTCTATTCGTTATTTATGATGTTTTTCTTTGACTACTATAAAACAAGCATTCTGTCAATTATGATATTATTTGTTGTTTGAGGATCGTATGCAATATAAACTATCTTGTGTGATTGCATTATAAGACATGTGGATCATCTTTTAAGCGTGGATATTATACTAGTATCAGTAGGGGACCATTCCGAACCCAAAAAGGTTTAAGGTCGAACCTTACGAGGGGTGTAGAGCAATCTTAAATCATTCCCAGTGTCTCCTACTAGGTGGCGATTCCTTTATTCTCTGGTTAGTGTACCTCAGACTAATCTATACTCTCTACGAGCTGCTTGCTCAATAGTGTAATGGTCGTCGATGTCATATGCATAACGGTAAGTCCCGTTTCACTCATACAATAAGGTTTTATGATATAATTTACAAGAGTTCATAGAGATTTTAATGATTACATAGAGTTTTATAGTACTTCAGATTAAAAAGTTTTCACAAAGGCTTCATAATTTTCCATAGCATATAAGTTTTTGATTTCATCAATTTTAAAGGACTTTTTCACAAAAATCCTTTTCATAACTATCCAATTTTGTATAAGTATTGATTCTCAATAGATTTCGAGATAGAGATTTTATATATTGGATTTTGACACTAGTTAAGTTTCTATACCACCACGAGACTTTGAACAACATTGATTCTCAATAGATTTCGAGATAAAGATTTTATATATTGGATTTTGACAGTAGTTAAGTTTCTATACCACCACGAGACTTTGAACTCAGTTGTACTTATAGTGGATTTCAATATCTTCTAATTGCTGAGATTTCTTGAGTTATATAACTTATCTAGTTTTCAAAGTTATTTTTAGTTTTACAATTTTCAGACATGGATTCTTGTTTTTTGTACACAGCTTTCCCCACAGAGCCAGATACAGATGTCCCTATATCCTGATACGACCCTAAGATATGGACCATATACTGTTAGTTCCCTTATCTGGGGGAGATATCTTTAATGTGGACTTTTATGGATGCAATGTATGTATATTATTATTATGGATATAGATGATGCATGATTATAGATTCCATATTCCAATTTTTAGAGAAAGGTTTTCAAATTCAACTTTTCAGAATAACAAATGGCTTTAGAAATTATCAGTTTCTAGATTTAGTGACATGAATAGGAAGCATATGTATAAGTTCAGTTATTTACTTTATATGATTTGTATGTTGAAATGCATTTTTGATTTGTGATTTAAAATAAAGGCTCAAGATTAGGTGTGAAGTGGTCATCACATCTTGAATATAGGTTATGAGAACTCTAGCTGATGAGATTAAGTGTTGGTAACTAGTATCGTTGTAAAAGGCAAAGGTTCCAGCTCAGTATTTTCACTATAAGTTTTACAATTCATGTAATCTATATGTAGTTCAAAATGACTAAACCATCATGGGTTTGGGTTGGCCTTAGCCACATGTTTGGGTGGTTTGGTAGGTAGTGTGTTAATTCCAACCTAACATATGTGGTGTCACTAGTATGTAAAGTATAGCTATAGTATGGAAGAAAGAGTAAGTATGCAGTTGAGGACTTCTAGATTAGTGTATGAGATATAAGCCTACAATAATGTCGTATAGATTACAATGAGTGAGTTATGGGAGTATAATATACGTATATGGCTGTTGTATGGAAATGAGATTATGAAGTTTGTGTATATTTACAAGCAAGAGCTTACTATTATAGTTTACGTGAAATTTACTTAAGGCGTGAGATTACTTACCGAGCTTTATAGCTCACACCACAATAGTTTGTTAGTTTTACAGGTTAGCGTCAGACTTGAAGAGTCGATAGGGTTCCAGAGTAGACTCTAAAGACAACGGATCACATCAATTATAGTAGAATGTGTCATAGAGTCATTTTATGGCATTTCACCACCCTAGTTTGGTATTATTATGTATTGTACTTGTGTGCTTAGCACGTTATTGTATAGTTATGAGATGAGTTACAGGCTTGAGGCCGTTGAGCATGCTGTGTTCTATGTACATTTGTAGTATGACTATGTGTCTATGGGAATCCGCATCAGGGTAGGTGTATGTGGTCTTAACTTGAGACTTGCATCGCTGATACTTGTGACAATCAGTACGCTTTGGTTTTGGTCGTTCGGGGCTTTAACATGTTCTGTGTATGCCTCTTCTGGGTTTACTGAAAATCGTAGTGTATTGGGTGTGATGTCAAGATAGAAGTATCACTTTAGTCATATGGAGATGATGATCACGCAGGGATACATAACTAGTACTCTCAAATGGTGCAGCTATCGGGATAGTATGACTAGGTCATGATTATCAGATTAAAGAGACTAGTTGCTAGTGATCTGATATATGCTTCGTATGGGGCAGACACAATTCCAGCCCCAGGCCTAGCATGTGACATCCGATATTGGATCGCAATACGCAATACATAGTATACTCTGTCTGATATAGATTATATATTCTTCGTTGAATATTTCTGGAGAATTGGGTAGGCACGGTGCTTTGCTAGAAGCCAACCATGTCTTGTAAATCGGTAAGAACGTGGTACGGGGTACGCACGTGTTCGGATAGTCCGACGACCGTATTTACTGTCAACATATCCAGGGATCTCTTGGGTCGCTTCTCAAAGATTCACCGATGACATTTGACTCGAATAGAATTAATCTGGGATTAATTAAGAGAGAGAGAAAATTAATCTGGGATTAATTACGGTAAGAATTTATCTGGGATAAAATTCAAATAGAAGAGAGAACGCGATTAATTTGGAATTAATCGTTTAAATAATATATTGGATATATTAATTGAAATAAGATTTCAATGCGGAATTAAAATTGGATTTTAATTCGGCAAACGATTTAATTTGGAATTAATTCGTAAGCGACTTTCGTAATAATTTTGCTAGACATTATTATTTAATTAAATTGGATTTAATTATGTCGCAACGGAAAATTCATTTAGTTCGGAATTAAATGAACCCGAGCCCGAGCGAAGTTGCGTGTTGAGTTAGCCGACTTAAATTTGGAATTTAAAAGTGGTGGGACCCACTTCACTTGCATCAACTTGTTGGACATGTGATGAAAGTGGTTAATCAAATCCATAATTCAACATCAGCGTGTTGAATTATGGATTTGATTTGTTGGCAAGTAAGGCTTGGCTTTACTTATACAACACTCAAACCAAAACCAACACTCAACCTTTGTATAAATTAATTAAGTCAACTTGGAACTGTATGAAGTTACTATTCACAACAAACTCTCTCTTCACCCTCTTCCATTGACGTGACTATCTCTCTCTCCCATGAGAATTTTGTTGCAAAAATTCTAGCAAGCTAGCACTTAAAGAGCAAATCAAGGTGATAGGGAAACTCATCCTTGAGTTTGGAACACAACACAAAGCTTGGAGCTTTCCACAAATATCAAAGAATTTCAAATTCTCATTCGTTCATTGTAAGTAATTTTCCGCAACTTACTTTATTTTTATTCACACAATATCATGACTTAGAGATCATTGGCATGTCTAGGACTAACTTACAGTCTTGTCAGTACGTTTTATGGGCATCTTTCTATAACTGCATCCGAGATCGTGCCAAAGTTATGAGGGTGTAGGTTATGGGATTTTATCCATGCCGGTTGTATATTGATACTGGACAAATTCAAGTGAAAGTGGAAATCCTGAACGTGCCAAAGCTATCAGGACTATATCGGTAGCTTGAGTTTGTCATTGACAAGTGAAGCCTTGATACGCCTCCTTGTGAACGTGCCAAACCTGTCATAACGAGAAACAGTCAGGACCAAAATCAGGAACACTGGTGAGTGATTGACAAAGAGTTGTCTACCTAATGAATGTATGTAGGCGAGATCGTGCCAAAGATGTGAGTCAAAATATATTCATGGGATCCTACTCTCACTACAGAATTGGATTTAATTATTGAATTCCCATTTTCCGTTGGGGATTCATGGGATCCTACTCTCACTACGAGATCGTGCCAAAGTAGTGGGAAATACTGCTGGGTTAAAAATCCATAACTAAGACAATGCGTAATTTTATGGAAAATTCTGCTTCGTTTTCCTTTATCGAATATTATCTTTATCAAAATTATTCGGCTACCCAAGTGCTTAATGAGTACACTTTATATTGGGACTATCTAAGTTCAGACACGTTCGTCATGTAAGCCTAGCTAATATGTACGCAATTCGGCCACCTCCGAATTCGCAAAGAACACAAACTACCTTTCTGAACTATACAAGTCGAGGTCATCACATATGTTTAACGATCCCTCCGTTGTAGGCTATCTGAGTTGTACTTAGAAACATATCTTACACCGTCAAGTTTTCGAGACGCACATCTCATGTTGACATGTCCATAATTCTTCATAACTGATGTGATCCATCATAGGTGATCAAATTCGGCCAAAGCTTTAAGAATCGTGACTTTACTCACATGGATACCTAAACCCCTTATGATACACATATTGGCCTACAGATCCTATATTGCTTCACACTTGATTACTGAGTGCATCGGTCCACACCCAACGAACATCTAGAGGACAGACCATGAAAGATTTCTGACATATATTGCATCAAAATATGAAGGATCTCACACAAAATCAATGTTATCCTATAGTCACATGATTACATATGCTATTCAACTCGAAGAGATTCCTATTGACGGTGTTGTGTACTTCCAACTACTAGGAATCACATGTGAGTCATTCAATATTCGGTCCAACCAATACCCACACGTCTATATGAGTTTCCAAAACTCATGGTACATTGGGTTAAACCATTGGAACTCCAATTCCAATATACGACATGTGCTAGTCTTCTAGGTTATAGGAATTCGACCGTATTCCAAAACCAACGACTATGAATATTTACTTTAAGAATAGTTTACAATAGTAATACTTATCTCATTGTCGGATGACTGGCATAATCACACGCGTATAACGCAAGCGCACGTATCGTTCAAGTAGTATAAATGTATCAATCCCATGAGGACTTAATACCTAAGCTATTAATTTATGAAGTCAAATTTTTATGAGTATCTAATAGATTGGTTGTTTGATTGGATGGTGACTTTAAACTTAAAACAAGTAAGTTAAACAGCGCGAAAATAAATTAAAGGAAAATTCAATATTAAGAAACTATCCAGGGTTGTGAATCATTCCAATATCTTTTAAAGATGAAGTAGTTATCTCATCTTTGTGTAATATATTGGTTTACTAACCTGGAACATGAAATTATGCAAAAGCCTCTGTCGATGGTCAGCTACAAATACCCAGTGTAACCCAATTAATCATATGTCTATGTCAACCAAGTTACCTGAATTCATTAAGATTAAGTTCCAATTGTGGCTACCCCCGCCCGACAGGTATATGTCTATCATGTAAGGAAATCTATTAAATGGTTATATATCCTCAAGGAAGATCGTGGGCTATTAAGTCTAAGGCTGAAACCTAAAATTTCTTTGTCAAGTTTATTTTAAGTTTACCACATCAATCTTATTAATGGCCAGTTAACAAGAAGCATTAAGCTTAAGACATAATAAATAAACCTTTATATTACCAAAACTATAAAATAACCCCTTATAAACCGGTGATATTGGAATTCATCACAACCCCAGATAACAGGTTTAGTTACTACACATATCTAAGGCTTAGTAAAAGCTTAAATAAAGTAAAATACATAAAGTAAATGCTGGAAAGTAAATGCTGGAAATTAAAAAAGAAAAAATACAATAAAAGAAAATGATGGGGTTAAAGAATCCACATTTATTACTTCTATTTTAGATATCCCCTTATTATAATATATAAACTTTACTTGATATTACCAACCGACCATATAGGTGGTATCCTGATTAAGTCAAATTTATAATTAATTCCAACCGACCATACATACGGTATCCATGTTTAGTCATGTTAAAACCAATTTTATTAAGTCCAACCGACCATAAAGGCGGTATCCTCATTAAGTCATGTTTTAAATAGTTTATTTATTATAATTAAGGGAGATTAATCTAAATATTAGTAATAAAAGCTTTACTTTTCACCCCAGCAGGAAGAAGTTACCTCCTCATTACTGAAAAGTAAAGAAAGGAAAGTACTATTACGTAAAAGTAAATGAAATTAAATACAAAAAGTAAAGACTGAAAAGTAAATAAAAGAAAGTGCTAATGCGAAAATTAAATACTGAAAGCTGTAAATAAACAAACAAGATACAATTTTCTTAGTATTCTTAAGGAATTCCTTAGAAGAAAATATAAATTACAAATGAAATTTCGGCCTCTATTTATAGAAAAAATTTGGCTTCACACGTCGCGACGCGCGCAACCGTGCGTGTCGCGACACGCGGTTGATGGTGAACGCGTGGCACGGAACTTCCAGAGATGAGGACACATGGCAGGGTCAGCGTCGGTAGCTCAATAATTGTGTCAGCGTCGCGACGCATAAAGTTATTGCGCGTCGTGATCCTAACGTCAGCATTGACACGTGTTGATGATGATTGTCGGCAACATGTGATGGTGACACGTGGCACGGCGCACGTTAGCAAATTTGTTGTGATGTTGACACGTGGCAGGCGCATGTTAGCAAGGCGCATGATAGCAAAACTTCTCTGATTGCTCCACGTGTCCGGTGCATTTTAGCAGTCTCCGATGCACGTTAGCAGACGGTGCATTTTAGCACGGCGTATTTTAGCAAAACGGCGCATTTTAGCAGGAAATTTACATTTTTGCCCTTTTGTCCGTTTTTCGCTGTTTTGGCCCCGAATTGATTCTATAGAGTCCTGTTATTTTATTTATCTAAAAAATACCACAAAACACATCAAAATATTCACAAAACTCAAGAAACTATACAAAATATTAAGTCAAGGGAGTGGGAGATAATGATCTATTTACCACTCATCATCGGACCACCTAGTGTCTAATATTACTACAAGACTATTCTAAGGTCGATGTCATTTTTAACATATCTATACATCAATCTAATACGCATAATGACAATACCATTATTAAGATATGAAATGAAAATATAGTTATTTTATTAATAAATAATAAAATGTAGAATTAGGATTGGCACTCCAAGCACCAACTCTAACACTATGATGGAATGATTATACGTATGTGAAGATCTATACTTGTATGGTTCAACGAGAATATCCATGGTCATCATAATTTATGAGTGGGTGAATTATGGACACAGAATTAGATTCCGTGATAGAAGTACCTGAACTTAGAGAGTTTCACATAATTGAAAATACTCGTAGAGCACTAGGGAAACTTATAACGAATAATATTGATTATTCAAATATTGTTTAATGGTTAAATGATAATTACCAATGCAATTTTTGGTAATTTATAAATTAATGTGTATATGTATTATATGCATAATTTTGAGTATATGCACATTATTTATTTATCAAATGAATTTGTTACACATAAAATCCATGGATATATTTTATCATTTAGTGTAGATGTAGAAATACATTATATATTTAAATTAAATTAATTAATTGATTAATTGATTAAAAGATTAATTAATTAATTTATTAATTAAATGTATTTTCATATATATATAAGTATTGTCAGTTTGATTATGACATGTGTTATTTATTAAAATGGAGACATGTGACTTTTGTATGGTATTAGTGGGATTATGTATTTTTATTTTTAAATTTATTTTGAAAAATAAAAATCAATTTTTCCTTGGATACCATGCCCCATTTTCGGCCACCATCTTATATAAGTTTGGGTTGTTCATTGTCTTCTCTAAGAAAACCAAAAGCTTAAATAGTAAACCCTTAGAAAGAGAAAGATTTTTGGGAAAACAAATCCAAGAGCTAAAGCTTGAAGAATTGGAATTTAAGATAAGTTTCTTTAATTCTTATGTTAGGAAATTATTTCCTTTAGCTCATTATGAATACATAAAATGTATTTTGGTTTTTCCCTCTATTAAAAATGTTTTTTATTTGTTAGAAGCTTGTTGGAAAGAAAACATGCATGTCTGGTGAATCTTTTAAGCTTAATAAGTGTTATTGAAGTTTATTTTTGTTAAAGAATAATAAGTAGCTATTCTAGAGTTTTTTTGTACCACTCTATGGAAACTTAGAATTGTTTTTGAGTATTTTGATTGTGGTGAGACTCTTGGGATGTTTGAAAGTTTGGATTAAAGCTTGATTGGAAGTTTATTTTAGTTTTATTTGGTTAATTTTATTAATTAAATAATTTAGGGTTTATGCCTAATTCCAAAATTGGGGCTTTTCATTTCATGGATGTAATTAAGTATATTAGATGTATACTAACCATTTTGGTAGTGTTTTGGAAATATTTAAATGTGTAATTGATACTTTTGGACAAAAATGAGAAAAATGTAAAAGTTTGTAACATAAGCTAAATTTCGACCAAGGGTATTTTAGACATTTCAAAATTCGGTTTATTTTAATAGTCTAAAGAAAATATTTGAAAAATTCGATTTTTTCACACTCCGTTGCGATACCCAATAAAACCGTAATTACCTTGTCAATACGAATATAAATAAATTTCCATGGTTGTATTGGAGATTGTGCCAAAGTAGTAAGAAAATAGTCGTTAAAATTATTTTTACAGGTTATATTTTGGATATAGAAAAATTTAATTGAAATTGGAAATCATGAACGTGCTAAAGCTGTCAGGACTACATAAATATTTTGAATTTATCATTGACAAGTTAAGTATTGAAAATACCTCATTGTGAAGGTGCCAAAGCTGTCACAGCGAGAAACGATCAGGGCCGAAAATTATGAGTTACTAATTTATGATTAACAATGGTTGTCTACCTAATTAATATACGTAGGTAAGAACGTGCGGAAGTAGTGAGCTGAAATATATTTATGTGATCTACTTCATATTGTATAAATTAATTTGATTATTATATTTATTGTTTTCTGTTTGGGGATTATA